>JAODUE010024527.1:0-22947 GCA_027564755.1 Amblyopsis hoosieri
AGGCAGAGATGTATACCAACTAACACACACACACACGCACACGCGTGTTGAGGCAGAGATGTATACCAACTAACACAAACACACGCACACGCGTGTTGAGGCAGCGATGTATACCAACACACACGCTTATTGAGGCAGAGATGTATACCAACTAACACAAACACACGCACACGCGTGTTGAGGCAGAGATGTATACCAACTAACACAAACACACACACACATGCGTGTTGAGGCAGAGATGTATACCAACTAACACACACACACGTGTGTTGAGGCAGAGATGTATACCAACTAACACAAACACACGAATACGCGTGTTGAGGCAGAGATGTATACCAACTAACACACACACAAACACACGCGTGTTGAGGCAGAGATGTATACCAACTAACACAAACACACACACACGTGTTGAGGCAGAGATGTATACCAACTAACACACACACACACACACACACACGTGTGTTGAGGCAGAGATGTATACCAACTAACACAAACACACACACACACGTGTTGAGGCAGAGATGTATACCAACTAACACACACACACACACACACACACACACACACACGTGTTGAGGCAGAGATGTATACCAACTAACACACACACACACACACGGAGAGAACTTTTAGCGACCTTTGCCTTGTGAACATGGAGGAAGAGAAAGAAAAAATGCCTGCCTGCATCTGTCCATTGTTCTGCATTTCTTGTTTTTAGGGGTGATCAGAGATCGAGAAACAGCAGGGAAGAGAGCGAGAGACAGAAATAGAGAGATGGTGGTCCCCCTCTCTTCACACCTCATTAAAGACTACTTCAACACACACTGCAGATTAAGAGGAGTGCAGGTGTGTGTTTGCTTGTGTGTGTGTGTGCAGTTATTAAATGGAGATGCACTCCTGAGTCCTGTGGGAAAAGAGAGATGAAAGCCGGAAAGTCTTAAAGTGACTTGAAAACCTAGATTCAAAAATCATGGTGTATATAAAAAAAGGGTCTATAAAAAAAGTTTGAAATATTTATTATTGTTAATAGTATAATTGGCAACCTCATTAAATTACTATACGTTTAGCAAAATTTTACTAGGAAAATATTATTTTGAACAAATATGGACAAAGTCATGTCTCCAAATATTACGGTGCAGATGAAACAGAATCATATTTTGTATGCAATACTTGATTTCACTTGTTGACACTTTCAAAACAACGACAACAAATTTTCCCATCAACGCCACAGGTAAAGGATTTTCCATGTTTTGCTCTATAACATGTGTCCTTGATCCAAATCATCATTTTAAAACATTTAACAACTGGCTTTATAAAGTTCTTGATTCAGTGCTGTTCTCTTGATCCCCCAAAAGTACAGCTTTATAACAGTGCAAAAATTAAAAAATATTGTGCATGAAAGAATCTAGAATAATGTCTTTATAGTGGATCAAGGTTGATATCTGGCTGATGATTAAGCGGAAAGCTTCTCGTAAAGATCTGGTTTAAGCAAAATATCTTGCCTCAGGGCTGAATACATTTTAATGCAGTCTAGATAATTGATAAATTATGTGATGTTCACATGATGAAAACTTATTATACATCAGGCAAATAAGGCACTTCACGTGTAATAATCAATCTAAGAGTTTAAAACATCTCAATGCTAACATCATTTTCTACATACGGGATGGATCACGTGCAAAAGTCAAAAGAAAATCCTGCATCTTTTCATTGGAAAGACGCAATTGCTGCTGCTTTGGGTTAAGGGCTTTGCTGCGGCGACGGAACCTTCCGGCTATTTTACGGCAGCCTGAGGGCAGTGAATGAAGACCAGAGCATGGGTGTGAGAGAGAGCACTCTCCGTTGACCAGCCAGCCAGCTATTACGGCGGATGTTGTTAAACCGTTGATAAAACGAAAGGGATACTGCGCGTCGACGGGGTTTAGACTCAAGCGCTAAAAGCCTGTGTTTAGCCCTCTGCAGACGTATTGCATCACACCTGCCTGGAAGCAACGAAGCAGGAGCACAGATTGAGACGTTGGGGGCTCTTCCGGAACCCCCATCACCCACACCCCACCCCGCAGGGAGAAGGGCTCCTCGAAGACGTCTTTCTCTGTCCATCTGCTTCTGACAGTTCATAGCAGAACACTTTTATATTACTTCAATAACTGACCTGTGGGCAATTACACAAGAGCACACAAAGCATTTAAAAGCATTTGGGACACCTTCCCTAGTATTGCGTTGCCCTTGGACCAGCCTCAATTTGTCAGGGTGTGTACGCAACAACCCCCCGTTTTCCCCACGCGCTCTCTCACTTATTGCAATACTGTTCTGAACTCGGTCGGCCCGCTTTGCCTTTAACTTTCAACAAGAGCTCTATTACTTACAAACCAAAGCCATTTCCACTTGCAAGGAACAATACAACTGCAAATGAGATGCACTTGTGCCTGTCTGAGAAACGTATGGCACTTGAATGCACCACCGAAGTCCCAAACAAGCTGGAAAAAAGACGACAACGCAGGAAAACATGGCAGAAAATGCATTAGAGGAAACACCTCAAAGCAATTGAAAGCAAGGAGACTCGCAGGACAAGACTGATATGTTCCAGCGCAGCCATGCGAATCATTACTGGAGGTATTAGTTTTGGGAATAGCTGCTCCCTGCGACCTCAGAACCATTGTTGAGCTTCAGAGAAGGCAAGCAGATCATTCCGGGTAATTAATCTCCAATTAAAGTCAAATGACATCTTGTTTTCCTCCAAAATATGATGTTTGCTACTATTGAATATTAGTGGTGTTAGCAAAGCTGTGTCTGATACAGCACAGTCTACTTCTGACTGGGAAAACGACTGCTGCCATATCTTCAGTGCTTGGCGATGTTTGGCGATGTTTAAGAGGATGGAATCACAGGTATTTTATTTTCAAATGCTAAGCACCGTAAATAACCTTATATAACCTTATAACACTGTATACTGTATGTACTTCGGAATGGGAACGGTCTGTTCATAAACACAAAACTGTTGCGGTAATGACGTGGTAATATTTGATGTACCACACAACTAACATGTTTAAGATATTTACCTAGAAAAGGTTAAATAGGCTAAACCAACCCAAATAACAAATCTCTCTGTCAGGTTTGTATGGATTGCAGGTTCATACAGTTCTAGCCTGCAGTGAAGGTAGTAATCTTTTCTACCCGCAAGCCTTTTATATGGACGCAGCACACAATAGCATGAATGATGAATCACAAATGAACGCGGCAGCTTTCCCTGTCGCCGCGGAGACAAAAAGGGAGGATTAAAGCCCTCGCATGGCAGTGTGCTCGCGTCCCCATTCCGTGCCTTCGTCAGCAGCTCGTGCGCCAGCCCAACGTGCGAGGTAAGTGATGCTGTGCGCCGACGAAGGCCAAATGCGGCGATTGCCTTTCTCCTTCATCAAGCCGCAGACAGGAAACAGATATAGCTAAAAGAGGATCTATGAAACGCCTCAAGTGTTGACGGTTTCAAGAATCTCCCTCGCTCCCAATCTGTCTGCATTGTAGCCCCGGTGATTAACCACCGGGCTGTCTGTCTGCGACGCCACATCCTTTCTCCCTACAGATCTCACTTGCGTGAGTCATTCTTCGCTCTCGTCATCAGAGATTCATCCTGGCAGCTTCAGTCTTCCCTTGGCCATGGTTATACACGACAAACATGTACGCTTGGCGGCCTAACGTGAATGAACACATTGTTTGACCCAGTGGTTCATAACCAAAGATATGAGTGACACAATTCATTTGTATAAAATTCCTCTCCAATACAAAATGTCTTTTTGTAGACACTCTACTAGCAAGCTAGATTTCCCTTCAGAGAACTTCACAGCACATGTGCAATCTTCAAAGGTTCCCTGGGCTGATGCTCAGATAGAGATGCTTCAAAACATGCCTGCACCAATGATAACTGCACCAGGCCACAGCTTTGGCCAACATTGGATCAGCATCTCCAAAAATAAAAAAAGGCAATTGTATTAGGATCGGTGTCTCACAGTTACTTCTGATTGCAACACGGGGGCTTTTTCTGAGCTCACAGAACAGCTGAGGTTAAAATTTGATGTACTAAAACCTCCGTTTTCACCTCATCCACCCCAACAACCACAGCTCTCATCCACCAGGTGTTTATCAAGACAGAGTTTCCCAGACAGGGATGAGAGCTGATTTTGGAAAACTTAAGTATAGGTGGTAGCTTTAGCTCTGTTGTGTCACATACAGTATACCCACTGTTATCTAGGAAGTCACTGCATTGTAACAACTTGATTAATTAGTTTCAGTTCAACACAACCAGTTCTATTATATTATATTATAATTCCTGCTATGATTCTATGAATAGATGTAGACAGAAGGTAAAATCCTACCCAGTAGTCTGATGCATACACTCACATGCAAACATACCCTAATCAAGAAGGTAAATAAATGTTTTACCTTAGCAGGGAAGCTAACAAGAAAATGTGGTGCATGTCAAGTAGTCAGCATGACAACACTATGCAGCCGGGCCAAACTGTCTCCGAAAATTATAATTGTGTGCCTACGGAGAGCCGCTTTGCTCAATGCTACCCCATCGGGGCCAAGATTACCTTCAATTACACACCGTGCTTCTAACAGAGTTCGGTGTCTGAGACAGGCCTTCGTGTCATCGGTGCGCGTGCTCTGTCCAATCAGGTGTGCGGGATTCTCAAATAGATATCCATTAAAAGGTATAGTAAGTTATTCTGGAGCAAGCTTGTTTGAGATTTGAACTGGAACAAAAACCACCTCTCCAATGACATACGTTGCTCCCACAGAAGCTCTGCCACACACATTGGAAACGTATTGCCAAGGCTGGGATAACACTTTGTTTGTGTTCCCATTTACAAAGCTAGGGCTGTGTAGAAACACCTGATTATTTTAGCGCGTACCTGGAACGGGCAGCTAGCAAGTAGGTATATGCTGAATTTGACAAAAAAACGTGTTAGCTTACAATCGCTGATGCATTTCGCTAGCTTACTATTCTCTGTGTGTGCTGCAAAAATGATTCGGTACTTTACAAAGCCCTGGCTCCGTAAATAATGTGTTGGGCGAAGCTTCTGTTTGATTCTGAGTTTGTTTTGAGCTAAAACTTAGCAATCGCTCTCGAGATTGACTAACTCTGCCTTTAAATCTGGCCCACCCTACATGGACAGGCCATCCCCATGTACTGTATATTCCCTGTAAATAAAAAGAGAACTCATCTTGAGCAACGCACGCCACAAATCCCCCTTATATTTTACCTTCAGCTCGCTCCAACTGTTCCTCGTCAATAACTATATTCAGAGCGATCAATGGCGCCATGGCTATGTATACATCACAGGAAACACTGTGTGAAACAGCTTGGCAGGTTGCCTTTTTTGGTGCAGAGATGCTTGCCGCCTCGCTCAAAATAATACCTCAAAGTGGCCATCGCCAGTTTCATGAGCGGATCTGGCTGGCATTAACGGTGACGTTGGAGCACCGTACATGAGCGAAGAGGCAAACCATCTTTCTTGGGAGGGAGAGACGTGTTGCAAAGGCAAGTTTTAACGTTGTGTGTCCCGATAACCCCCAAACATACACACGCTAAGATTTATGTTTGAAACTACATGTTTGGCCACAAGGGGAGGGGAAGAGAGCAGCGTGAGCCCGTGAGATATGCAGGGAGGTGAGTAGAGAGGAGTATCAGGAAATCATGCGCTCTCAAAGTCTCAAACGGAAACAGAAAACTTATGTTGTCGGTGTGTATGAATGTATGTGTGAATGGGTGAATGTGAGCCTACCGCCTATAGCGATTTCAGCGTCAGTTAGGTTGGAAAAGATCTACAGTATATGAATGCAGTTTATTTACCATGTATTCATGCGAGGGGATATTCTGGCCACAAATCAAGGAATGTTCCTTTAAGAGTTGTCAGGGCCTGCAATGAACCAACTCAGAACAAAAAAGGTCTGAAACCCAAACTCGTCTGAAACTAATTCTTGTCCGACAGAAGAATACTGGAAAATAAAATGAAAGGAAGTTACAATCAGCCAGATGTGATAACTGCGTAGTAATTAACCATGATTGCTTTAATTATGTATTGTTGTGTTTCCTATCTCCTTTTCTTTTCTCTTGCATAATGAGACAAAAAAAAGCAGAGAAAATATAGAATTTAAGCCTCTTATGCCAAGTGACAATCCACAGGCTCACTGCTACTATATATATTGACATTTCATTGCTGTGGATATTAAAAAAGGCCAATTCTCTCACTACAGCAAATATGTTCTGCCTCGTTCCAGTTACTGTACCCTAGCACCGGTGGATTCTTTTTCTGCTCTCTAGAAAAATACATTATTCGCCTATTTTCCACAAACAAAGTCATTCCTGATACAATCTTTTAATTAAGATTTTAAAGTTTCTTCCGACAGAAAAAAAAAAAAAATAATAATAATAATTTTGCTTCCTCGTCTTTGGTTGTTAAAGTGTGGCTAGAGGTAAACATTACGCAGTAAGAAATATGCAGCCTACCTGGTTTATAGAGTAATGCTCTCCATTATTAATCCATTGCAAAACAACCTTTATTTCAGTCCTTGCATGTTTATATTTCAGAACAATGACACCAATAACAGGCTAATATACTGCAGGAACTGTTATGTAATAATAATAATAAAATAAATACCGTAGTATTGCAAAGGGGACCTGGAAGCATCATAAACTATGGTAAGTAGGTGTATGTCTAGCCCAATACAATACATGTGTTTTCCCTCCTGACCTTTATCCCCGGTTTATTCAAAATAAATAAATAAAAGTGTATTGCCGGTTTAACTTTTAGCCCTGTGAGAATGGTTTGATTTGTTGTACGTTTTAATCCTTAGAATAAACTTAGTGAACATTTGTAGCCCCAAGTACAGTGCAACACCTCCCTTTTGGAACACATCATGTAGAGCTTGTAAATTATTCATCAAAGCTCACTCCAACATACGGTACCCCTGGAACATCTGATTTAAACAGCAGGCAAGTCATTCTATAAACAAGACTAAGGCATTATTATTGATATTCTTTTGTCCACAAGGGGGCAGGATGACCCACAACGGGTCCTTGTAAACACACACACTTTGCAGACCTTGGATTGTTCCTCAAACCCAATGGTGGTGCAACTTCTGCAGAAATGTGAGGCAAAACTCAGATATTATGCATATATCATATAGCTAAGGAAACACCCTACTCAAAACCACACTGCACCTTAAATGTTCAATTAAAACATCTGAAATGGCACATTTACATGCTTTCAAAGCATCTCCAGACCCCTACTGTAGGTCATGGACTTCTTCCGCAACAACGTGGTGGTCACTAACCGTGTCTGGTGGACCTCTGTGTGCGGCTAGAACCACGTCACCATAAGGACACGCAAATTAAAAACTGACCAGGCGATGGACAGATGCAAAATTCATGCCGTGTCGTGCGGAATGTGGGCAGTGCAGGCTCACACACACGCACACACACACACACACACACAGAACTCTGTTCCCTGATTTTGTTGTTCGTATGAGCGCTTGTTACACACATAAACATCAGCGGTTTTTACAAGAGCAGGTGTTGTTTTGCCACAGGAAAATGTGTAGAGGCAGTTTGTAGTCACCGTTAGCAACACTGTACAAAACCGGCTGATTAGACGTATGTCTATTGTTAGACACCGCTATAAACAAAGCCTCCTCCGTTCCTCCCTGCCTCGCTAAGAAAACTTCAGATTGTAGCCCTGTGGGTTCAGCCACACACTGCTGTTGGTTGAGGCTGCGAAATCAGCAGTCAAAGTTCAGCTGTGTTGAACTCTAGACGAAGTGGCGATGCGATTTTGCTTCGCCACAGCAATCGAAGGTTTTATTCGCCCCTTCGCTCGCATAGAGTGAACGGGAGGCGAATATTGGCAGCTGTCAATGTGTGGACCGTACCCTCAAACCATGACATCTAACGGGCGCTGCACACTTGACCGTACCCTAACTCAAGAGGGTCACCCTGCTTTGGCTTTCTGCACTGACCCAATAATAATATCCTTGTGCCCTTTTGCACACCTGGTTGTCTAAAGAGAGTCCTGGTAGCAACCTTACTCCAAGAATCACCCCCCCCCCCCCCTTCCCCCCGGTGTCATGGTAAAGATCACAACCCCGTAATGCAGGTAACCTAGCAACTCACACATCCATCACTGCAGTGCAGAGGAAGGGATATAGATATGTGTGCACACACAGACACACCTTGTACTGTGTGTGTGTGTGTGGTGGACAGAGACGTGTGTCTGACACAGTGTTGATACTGTAGCATTACGCTCATCAGGAATAATTCCCCTCAAAACTATATGCAGTAGTAATGCAATATGTTTATTATTTTTTATCTTGCTACAGTGCTTGCTACTGCTGCCCTTTACCCTTATAAATTTCCAATGAGACCGTTGCATGAAACGTGTATAAACCCCAATAAACGGCACTGAATAGATGCAACAAAAGTATTTACATTGTATATGAATGACAATACGACTAGATTAAATATATTACCAAACTAAAATACAACTACAAAAGTAACTCTTCTAAATCTTTAAAATGATCTACAGCCCCAACAGTTATTTCAAAATTACTTTTCTAGTCTTTCTGGTCCCTCATTTCAGGTCTGCATGCATTCAAGCCAAATATGCACGCGTGACGTTCCATGTGTTCAGCACAGAGCTACACCCCTGGCTGTCTGTCAATAGCGAGCTGCCCTGACTGCGAGAACACACACAGACGCACCTTAAATTGGTTAGACTACTGGCAAAGGGGGCTGCTCAACGAGCCATTTATTATGGTGCCCTCGGTCCCACATCCATCACAGTCTGTCTAAACACACCCGACCCACCGCCTATTTCACTAACTGCATCGTGTATCCCGCCCTCCCTGCTCCTGGAACCAACCTTTCCTCTCAACCATGCCCCCCCCCGCTCGTTACAGCTGCTTGAACAGGTCAGCGATTGGTCGGCCAGTGTCAACCGGGAATACATTCCTTGTGTGTTTTGCCGTGAGCTTAACCGGGCGGACTCTCTCACTGGGGGGATCATGCAACAACGTGTTTGTTGGCACCGCGCTGTTGGGGGAAATGGGGAACCAGAGAATGTGTAAACACTGTAGTGTTTACAGTGCTACTAACTACTAAACAATGCAGTGGGACTTATTGTCCCAATGTAGAATGAGGAAGTGAGAAAATACAGTGGGATGTTTTTGGAAAAGAGATTTGTTATAGTATGTAACGATTTGATTTGAAAGGTCATAATGAGCTTAAAATGGGTTTGCAAAAAATTCTCATGGAAATACATGTTTAATTGTGTTTGTAATGATAATGCCTCTGCCCTTTTATTTAATTTCTTTTACAATATAATCCATCCATCCTCATCTGCTTATCCGTAGTCGGGTCGCTGGGGCTGCAGCTCCAGCAGGGGACCCCAAACTTCTCTTTCCCGAGCCACATTATCCTCAATATAATATATAACAGAAATTATAATATAATAGTTGTGGATCTGTGGCCGAGGGTTTGGTTTGACCTGATTGCAGTTAAGCATCTTGTCCCCCCCCCCTTTTGCTCCGAGCCAGAGTGTAATATTGGGTATCGCCATGGCAATCGGCCAGCTGCGCTCACCACCGCTAACGAGCGACACCGGTTGGAGGAGACGGCGGCTCAGGTGCAAGGCTTTGATTGGCCGCTAAGAATGTCAAAGGCAGACGGGGACTCCTTTTGATTGGACCGTCGTGGCGTCAATCAAATGAGGTGATGTGATGAAAGATAAAGTACTTAAACATGAATGACTTCATAATATCTGGGGGGGGGGGTCCAGTTTCCGTAATGCAGCTTGCTGACAGGAAATGGCCTCACACATGGAACACCACATGGCCAACGCTCCGCCTGCCTCCTCCTTATCCAGGAAAGAAGCACAATGGCTTGGGAAGGAGTGTCCATTATCAGTACAAGCCAACAACAACAACAACAACAGCAAATCGCATTAATGTCAACCTTAATGAAAAGTCCATTCCTGCACAGCTGCCAAAATCCCGCCTTGGGGACAAAGGGCTTACACATTCAGCCTACATATCCTCCTTCCACAGGTACTGTAGTAGGTTGCCATGGCACCCGTCAGGCGATAGTGAACACAAATCTCCACAACCGTTTAAGGGTTTCATAAAACATTTTTAGATCAATATTTTTTGTTAATCAGCGCAGCTTGCAACAATATGTGAGGCAGTAATATTTTAAATCGCCTGACGGCCCTAAAAACCACTTAAGGTTATCTTAATTTTATGCTCCCCTTTTAGACTTGAGGCCTTCTTTCATAATTTCATCACGTGCACGGAAATAAGTACAATATTAATAATAAATAATAATAATAATAATATAATTAATTAATAATTACTAACTAATAATTAATCATTATTAACAACAATACTAATAATATTAATCAATTAATATTTATATTAATAGCAATCATTCATAATATTATTAATAATAATAAAAATAATAACTTCCCAGTTCGGAGAATACCCCGAGCTTGGCACTTGAGCCAGCAAAAGCCGGCTTTAGTGCCATTAAAATAACGTGTCATGACAGCGTAGCCTTAGAGCACGGTAATCAATTTCCATTACATCAAGGGCCTCGCCACTGAACTGAGTGCGGGTAAGCAATCTCCCTGACCGAGGGCAGGAGGGGGGGGGGCATGTAAGTGTGGGTTAGAAAGAGGTTTGAGTGAAAGGAAAGGAATGAGGATGGTAACTTCACTTCCGTGACACAGACTAAGATTATGCTCCTTACTGTACGTGGCTGAATAGTGAAGAATATTCAAAACACTGCGTTACACAAATATAACCAACGGTTGTTATAAAGACCCAGCTTAAGACACACATTCTGAATGAACACAGCGCTTCTAAAACCCAAATAAATAAAGGCGTGTTGTCTTATTTGACCAGTAGGGGGAGTGTCACGCTGGTGGTCAGGAACGTTGTGGAAATAATGTCAATGTCCGAACTCAAATCAAAAACACCCTCTCCCTTCAATGCCATAGGGTGCTCCCCCAGAAGCTCCGCCCCACACACACACACACATTTGCGAAGGCTGGGATAATGTTGTTGTGTGGTGCGGTCTGCACCACTTTGTTTGCGTTCCCATGTGTACACACAGAACGGGCAGCTAACAGACAGTGAGGAGACAATAGCTGAATTTAGCAGAAAAGTGTATTAGCTTAAAATCGCCAACCACACCTTTAATTTCCATCGCTGTAAATATATTTTATTCATGACACTCCCATAAATGTACATGGAACCTTACCACTCCTACCATGGCAGAATTTGCCATGGCAACGCCATCCACAATCATCACCACCTGAATGAATTAGTGTTGTCTCAGCGCAAGGGAGATTCTCCCAGGAGCGCTTTAAAATGCTTTTTGCAAGGGACCAATCTACAACTAATTAACATCAGTGTAATTTATGCAACAAAATTGATTTTTGCTCACTATAAATTATGCAGGAGTCGTATCCTCTCCCCTCCCACATTATCGTTTCTCTGGTGGATTTCGGGAGATTGACGTGTGGCTCAAACACCCTTGATGAGACATTTCTACTGAACTGTCAGGAGGTAAAGGGAGGTGAAGGACAAACTCTAACATTATCTGCTTCTATCTGTTGATGGAACTAGAATACTTTAATATTTACTTTAGGAGAGGTACAGATAAACGGTTATCTACAGTTTAGTAAGAATAGCTAAATCTTAGTAAAAAATAAATGAAAAATGTAAAGTTAAAAATGTCAGAGTTTGACCAGGTGCAAGACAGCTCTTTGCGTACGTGTGCAGCGTTGAACAAATAGACTATTATGGTAAACAGCACTGCATTTGCTATATGGGTTTTTTAATTCAAGGTAAATACTTTTTTATGTACTTTTTACAATTATGTAAGATGCTGTTACCCAGCGCCTCCTTGACAGAAAATGTAGCATCATTATTTTAGGGCTTGATGCATATAACATTATATTGCTCTCTGCCATGAAACCTGGGAGATGCTGACAAAACTAGGATTTTACAACTGCCATTTCCTGCACCTCCTACCCGTACCACTTTCGATTTCACACCCCGGAAGAAAAAAAAGAAGCAAGAGGCAAAATCATCGTCACCAGTTTAGCACTTATTTTCACATCTCCACAACTACCCTACTAAGTGTGCGCTAATTATTCGAGTGTGGGGATTAATTATATAACGCGTCATCTTAATCAGCGATCCCAGATGTACAGATGTCTGTTCCTAGCAGAGCAGTGTGCTAACCGACACTGTATACAATTGACAAGATAGGAGACACCTGCGTACATGACGAAGGGGCATGTTGAGCTCGAGGGTTCCTTTGCCAAACGTGAGTGCCATTGATCTTAGTGCTTCAACTTTAGGCTGGTGTGTAGCAGCATTAGCAGGCGCAACCCCGGTCTGTTAGCTTGGTGCTAACCGACAGAGAATGCATCAGCAATACTGTAACTGCCCCGCTATTAGCAACGATGGCCTTACGTTACTTTATACGCGCTTTACTTCACTCTCATGCACATAGTTATTATGGACAGGCAAAATGACTTTGTCAGTTTGCTGATTTAAAAACAAACGGTGAATGTGGAGATATAGCAGTCTACCAAGCTACCTGACCTTCTGAGCCATCTGCTCAAAACCATGTCACATCTGTTACTTGTTATTACCTCATCCAAGTTGGCCCCGGTCTCTTTCTGTAGGCGAGGGAAGCTTTGATTTCATTTGAGAGGGACCTGTGTTCTGATTTCTATAATCAGCCTGATTTGAGGAGGATGTGACAGTGGCATGTGCGAATCAAACTCTCTGTATCTGCAGACACTCGTGAGTGGAAAGGCCGCTATGTCCTGAATTAGTAACAATATTATATCTATGATATTCTGTGAAGTGGTTTCACATTGTGATAGAAATATGCAACAGAAAGCACATTCAATATATCACAAGACACTTTTCAGATGATAACATGTACTGCAACATAAACTGCATGTATGTTCAGGGGGCAGGATGGTCTAGTGGTCTGGGTGTTGGGCTCCCAGCCGGAAGGTTGTGGGTTCATAAGCATCCTTGAGCAAGATGCCTAACCCCTAACTGCTCCCGGTGGTTGGTCGCACCTTGCATGGCAGCAATCACCTCAGCGCATTTGCAATTGAACTCTTTAGCGGTTCGTTTGCAGTGAAAACGCAATAGGCCCAGTGACAAATCGCTAGCAAAATGCGCTCTTTTGGAATTACATAAAAAGTATTATAATTTTTTTAATTGTTAAAGAAAAGTGGCTTTCAAAACATTCTCCCGTGAATTCCGCTCGCAACACGGTGTTACCATGGTGTTAGTGCCCTGTTTAAGTCCTCTGCCGCTTTAAATGTTGCAGTGTGAACACGAAACGAACCCAGAGATGTGCGCAACATTCTTTGAGATTCCCGACTTTTCGGGAGATGGAGAGTGGATTCCAACAGGCTCTGCTGGTTCACAGGTTCGACCTATCACCCGTATAGTAGCATTATTACTACTAATATTATTAAGTTATTATTATTAATATTATTATGTATTATTTTGAAAGCTCCTGCGCTTTCGCAGATTCAATGGACAGCTCCCCAGATGGATGCGGCATGACAGACCGTGCATATGGCGTGTCAGGTTACTAACCTACAGCCACGCATTTCAAACATAAACAAGGAGCTGAGGTTCACAACAGAGGGGTTTTCCGTTAAGATACAATCTGCTCTGCTAAAAGAGCTAAAATTTAACTCAACTGCAGAGTGTTGAGGGTGACACCTCATTAGACAAATGTATCCAGATCAAACCAATCTCCGCTTTGGACGTGCATGGTTTAAATCAGCCACACAGGTTGTGTGCCCAGTGTAATGGACCCGTCAAGGTTTTAAGAGTGCAGCATCTGTGTTTTTATTTCTGTTATCATTCACACATCTTTTAGCATCACAATGCTGCAAATATGCTGCAATAAAATGTTGCCGGAACAAACATTGTTGAAGGCAACTCAGCGAGTCCCTGGAAAGCACATTTTCCACAGCAAAGGCTAATCGACAGTTTGGCTATAAATACCAAGCTTTTCATCTGTTCTTTATTATTCTTATTTCCATGGCAATGTTCCAGTTCAACACAAAAGTAATTTCTTTCCTCTGACAATTTATCATAACCTCTCTGCATTCAGTCAAGAAAATGCCATTAGGTTGAAATACTTTGGGGGAAATAGTCAATTGCGTTTGAAAGAACAGCATCCACCATCTAGAATGAAAGCAAAATATCTTGCAATGCATCATGTTGTCAATTTGTTGTGATTGCTGTCTTGTCCTGTTAGCATGGGCTACAGTAAATGGAGACATCACTCACTTCTACAACACTGAACATGTTTCTGAATTTGATTTGTATGGTCTACTGTCATACACTATATATGGTTGTGCTGCCCATGACATTTTGTAATTATATACTGCATATACCAAATACGGTATACATGAAAACATACTAAACAATGTCAGTCTTCTAAGAATTATTAATTTGACTTTTTATTTTTTTATCTTTATTTAACCAGATGATTTCACTGAGATTAAAACATATTTTTCAAGAGAGACCTGGCTAAACATGTTAAGAAAATTGCATTAATATGACACTGTGTAATAGAAACTATAGTGCACTTTCACTTACACTGTCCATACCTTGAAAAATCATTAAGTCGCATCGGGTTGAACCCCCGGGGTTAACCTGACACACCAGATGTCTGTGTCTGTTAGACACATCCATCTGGGGAGAAGTCCATTGAAACTGTTTCAAAAACATACTTTGCATGTGATTGGACTAACCTGTGAACCAGCAATCTGTTGTTATCCACTCTTGCAGTAGAAATATTGGGAGAAGAACGGAAACATATAAGCTATATTGTATCACCTAGGCCATTTTACCTCAAGTTATTTCCAGGTCGCCACCGTCACACCTAAACCACGGCCGTAGCTAAACTACAACGCTGTTTGGCAACACACTAGGTTTACCGGCCTGAATAAACCCGATTTCCAAGCTCTCCAGACTGATTCTCGTGTCGAAGTGAAACTGAAAGGTAACCTCGCGACACCATCCTGATCTCACGAGACTACCCCTATCTGCTCCTGGCAACTGTGTACTGTAAGCCAATTTGGATCAGGGCATCTGCTGAACGACCAAATTGTAAATTATGCATGTCATGCTGACATTTTCTGTCTGTTGTATCTCCTTCACACCTGATGTTGGGGCTGCCAGAGGTCATCATTTCTTTGTGGAAATTATCTGGGCGGCATTAGACAAATCGATGTTACATACCTGTCAGTACACGTATAAGGTACCAAAGTTGACACATTTAAAAACAAAAAAAAAAACTAGCTACTGCATTAATTTATCTCAAAAGTAAAGGCAATGCTGTCTCTGCTGGCAATGATGTAGAAGAAAAATTAAAATGGGGACTACAAAGTATTTTCTGGATTACTGTATAATCGCCACAGTAAAATAACAAAGAATCATATTTCCACAAGACTAGCTAATCACCACTACCACCACTATTTAATCTAGTGAATATGAGAAGAAATTATGTAAATTTACTGTACGAATCATTTGAAACCGGAGGCCGAATTGTAAGTCTTTGGTATCAGTTTTATATTGCCGTATGAAGATGGCGTCCAAATTACATCGAACTTTCCCAACATTCCGAAATCACAGAATATGGAACATAATGAGAGCAAGAAATAAATTAGCAAGAAATTAGCAGACCTTATTAAGCACCTGTTGATTACATAGACACGCACACACACGAAAATAAAGAAGAAAAAAGGGGTTTATTTTCCAAATCCACTCAGTGAATCTCCTTTTCATTCCAGCGGCTTTGGCCAGATTAATTATTTTCCATCAATTAAAAGGGAGCAATTATAAACCAACCTTCTTCATATGCTAATGGGAAAACTGACAGATTGCTGGGGGAATTAGTAATGGCGACCATATTGGACTGAGAGAAAGAAATGTTTATTAAAAAGAGCCACAGAAATCCTAGTAGTTTTTCAGGCAGGCAGAAAGGATTTTAACTACTATACATTCACATACATGTACATCCAATGATGTGTCAAAGGTGCTCCTGGGATATTTACACTGTTATTTGTTGAGTCCGCCTACATTTGTGCTCTATTGTTACGTACACACAAGGGCCTTTCACACTGCGCTTAGCCCGGGGTTAAAGCAGACACCCCAACTCCCGGAAGCTCCCGGAAGCTCCCACATTTCAATAGCTGCTCCCTGATGCCTGCAAATAGTATATACAATCTCCCGGAAAAGCGAAATCTCACTCACACTGGCACAATCCTGCAACATTCCAAAGTTAGCCCCAGGTTTGCAGGATTAACTCCTGAAAATTGACTAAACCCGGGTCTGAAATGCAATAGTGTTTTTGTCACATTTTTGTCAGTTGGAACATGGTAACTGACATTTAACAGAGCCTTTACATGTTAACATCCAGGCCTATAGTCTCACAGAGCCTTTACTTGTTCACATCCAGGCCTATAGTCTCACAGAGCCTTTACATGTTAACATCCAGGCCTATAGTCTCACAGAGCCTTTACTGGTTCACATCCAGGCCTATAGTCTCACAGAGCCTTTATTCACATCCAGGCCTATAGTCTCACAGAGCCTTTACTTGTTCACATCCAGGCGTATAGTCTCACAGAGCCAGCCTTTACTTGCGTAAAGTCTTGGACACAGCACTGGCTAACTTGACATGTTGGGTATTTTGATTGACATGCACGTCGACCAACTGACACAGCGTTAATAAATGGAAGAGGCTGCTGCCACTACGAGCAGGCTAATGGTGCCGTTAGCGTCAGCACGGCAGCTTGTTAGCGGGCCCATCGGGAGCCATTTGGTTCCATTCCGCCTCCCTCCCATTGCACTGATACAATGTACCTTGTTTAATACATGACATCAAAAGGCGTATCTTACAAAGCAAGTCGTAAAATTTCATTTCTAAACTAATGTCCGCTTCCAATCACCCATACCTGAGCCTTCAGGGACCCTATTATGATCTTAGCGGCGCTCATTATAATCACATCGACTCTGACCTTTTGTCCTTTTGTTACGCCTTAAGAGTCCCTGTAGGACACGCGGAGAGAGCGCTCACAGGGCCTGATAGGACATTGTAATTACCAGTGTGTGTGTGTACTGTACATCTTAATTTTTTCACAATAAAAGTGGATTAACACAAGGGAGAATGGTGACACACAGTGTATCCACAGTGACATAGTATACAGTAACTGTTATATCATGTAATTTTTAACTAAGTTTAAATACATTGTTATGTGTTTCAGATGTGTATTTAAATTCCCAGAGTAGCACGTATCTGTACAGATGAATGAACAATAGAAAGAAATGGCTGAGACAAACTGTAAACCTAAATGGTCAAACAGTTAACAAGTTAGTTGCGAGCTTGTCCACATTTCCAAGTTATACTATTCACTATAGGTTTGTACAAAGTAAGATATTATCCCAGTTATTGGTATATAATATTTACAACTGCTGGAAATCAGTTGGATAAAGATTTGACAACTGAGAGACTACATTTAAACAACGAAAACTGTAAATTTTTCCGAAACATCTAAAGAATGCATACAGTAATAATCATTGTATAAATCACAAATGCTGCTCCAGTGGCAGGGCCTAATCATCCATCATATTTTACCGCATGTTTTGAAACACCCATCGTCTCCAAAGTATATTCTGAGATTTTAAGGCATTTTGAGGGGGGCGAGAAAATGATTTATGGCTGGGGCTGGCCTTCGCTGGAGTCTGTTTTTGTCTCTTTAGGAGACTATAAAGCGTAATCAGGCAGCAGTTACCGGCAATACAGTTGGTTTGACCCGGGCGCCCGTAAATTTGCGACAGCAGTCGCATGGAAATGTAACCATACCAAAGTCCTTACAGGCAAGTCTTGCCACTCAGCAGCCATTTTGAAACACCCAGGGCAGTTATTTAGGAAGACGGTAATGAAATGATTGGGGAGAGAGAGCCATAACGGCAATGACCACCGGGACATGTATACAATAAACAGTCAAATCTGCATCAAAAAATCTTTAGTGACTTTGCCCCCAAAAAAAGGTTTAGGGTTTCTCTACAGGTTCAACTTCTACTATGCATGCAACAGTTGAATAGGGCATTGGTTAAGTAGGTTAATGCTTGGCAGTTATAAAGCAGAGACTTGGCTCTGTTCAACAACCTACTCCATCCACTCCATGTGTCCGTTATGGCTGAGGCCTGCCACAGCCTTCCATATGCCAAAGCAAATATAAGCTTCCCAAAATAGACAGACAGACAGACAGAGAGAACGCGATAAACTAAGCAGGGACAATTAAGCATTATGAATAGGGTCCATAATGCATTGTGTGACAGCAGAAATGACAGGCGTTTTGCACACACAGTGGCAGGTAAGTGTTTTTAGTTCCACCATGTTGAAACTGCAGAGTAAATCTTATTGTACAGTAGATCATAGACATGCTGCCCCCCAGAACCTCACATATCTGTGGCTGTTGGAGCGGGGTTAGAGAACAGTCAGCGAAGGGTGATTACGCACACACAAAAAACCAGAAGTGTCCTCTTAGCTAACAAACGGCCTGACAAAACAGGTTTAATGTACTGTACGGTGTTGTAACAGTGCACCATCTACTTGCAATTAGGTGTATTACTGTGTGAACGTGTCCAGGTTTTACAGACGCACTTCTGCAGTGGGGCAAATAAAAGGAAAATGTGTAGTTGTGAAATTTGTGCCGGCCCCATTGCTGTCCCCCCCTCTATCCGCGGTGCTTAGGAGTGTCAACCTAGGCTGTGGCAAGTGTCTGTGGCAAGCAATGTGTCACAGACGTTAGCTTCAGCCTTAAATATTTCAGCAGCCTTAAGAAAAGTGCTGATTCTGCCCAGTGTGAATTCCACTACTTAGCAATTAAAGTGGCCTAAAAGTCATCTGCGACGGCTGCGATATTGACTGTGACACCGGGGGGAAAAAGGTGCGAGAATCAGCTATAAAGTGTCGTATTTGCTTAAAAGCGGCAACGGACGTCATGCTGCCATTGTTAAGTTGTTTGTTTTGCAGCACGGCGAAGGGAGACAGCGAAATACAATTTATATCATTCAAAAATGACTGCACATTTGTCATACACGGCAGGTTTTTCAGGGAGCTGAATAAAGTCACGGCTCCCACGTGAGGGGCTACTAGACGAGGCGCACACGAGGTTTGCTACAGCCACCGCAAAAGAAGAATTCTGCAATTTGTGTAGTTTCAGCAAAAAAGGGATTGCGGCAAAGTTTCCCCCTACCTGTGACAGATAATGCAGTAGTCCTCCGCACCACAAAGCCCCCAAACTGTAATTCACAAGTGTAATTCCCAATGTCATCTTCACGGACTTCTTTGATCGACAGAGTATCTCTCCGTCTCACGATGGTCTGCCGCCACTGCTTCGGCTTGCACTCCTGCATGCAGGGGAAAAGAAAGATGAGCACGTCGGAAGGAGAGTTGATATTAACAGGGTAACATTAGCAGGGTATACACAACATCGCACACACACACACACACACACACACACAGCTTGACTTTTTTCTCTGGCCTGTGTGGGCGTGTCCAAACCCTGCTTGATTGACATCTTCCTGACTCCTGTGTCAGTTGTGTCGCTACTGACTTCTTAACTTCTGATTGGTTCATGCAGTGGTGACACCATTCAATATACACATTAAATATACAACTAGTTATTGTAATATTCTACTAGTTACTTTCAGTAACTAGTAGTGTAACTAATTACTATTTCCAAAACAGTAATAATACAGTAATATTAGTAAAATTACTAATCCAAGTAACTAATAGTTACTGTGTTACAAGAATGAGAGTCCTGGTCCTAGCATACTTAGCGTAGGCTAATTGAACCAACCTGTCAATCACCTGGTTTGAGAGATAATTGGCATTTATCAGAAGAGGCGAGACAGGGTAGCGATTGTGAAAGTAATATAGTAATGTAAATAGTAATGTAATTACTTGTAATACCCATAAATAACTACAGTAATATTACTTTTTGAAGGAGTAATAAGTAAATATGAACTTATTACTATTCATGAGTAACTTGCCCAACACTGGTGTAATCACAAGTAAAAACAACACCCATCTACAATACAGCAATACAACATTGACTTTGAGTCTAATGTTGATGAATTCTCTTGTTGAGAATAGAATAGAATTCTTCATACAATTGTAAAATAGTTTATGTAGATGTGTATTTGAAAACAACGTAGTTAACCGATGTTACAGCATGGGGTAGGGGAGGACATGATAGTCTATAGCGGTCTGGATATTCTGTTCGCAGCCAGAAGCTCTTGGTTTGTGCCCAGCCTGTTGATTTGTGCCTGCAAGCGTTTAAGATGCCAAACCCTTACCTGCGGTTTGAGATACTTGCAACTGAACTCATTGTACGTCTCTTGGGATGGATAAGAAAAATAAAACTCACTGATTGCTTGGACATTTTTTTAAACAAATTATTCGACATTTCACATTTCTGTTGTATCGATAAAAGTCCCAAGCAGGCCCCCCCCCTGTTGAGAAACGGCCCTCCCCACCGGGAAGGTATAATAGTCAGTTCACTATAAATATAAAGTTCCAATGGGACCCGCTTTAGAGCCAGAGTGATTCTCCTGTGTTAGCAGAAAAGATGGAAGTTACTCTTGCCAAATGAGTTATTGCTTTTAATTGTGGCCCTCGTCCCCTGAATTCCCTCAATTCAATCAGGCCTTTTTCCAAGGAGATAGACAATAAGGGGAAGATCGTGCCGCCATCGCAATCAACCATTTTAATTTGATTTGTGGTGGATGGGGGAGGGGGGGGGGTGTTCTAAGGAAACTCCGTGGCCACCTCAAACGACACCTACTCTGTTTTGATTAATTGCTCACCCGGCCATTCCGAGCAGCTTTGTCAAGCCTATACTGTAGCGCTCAGAGGTGGGCAGTCTGCAGAGGCCTGGAATCAGGTTGTAAGTAACAGTAGTCGTCATGGCTACCTCTTGGGTGGGAGAGTTTCTAAAGGGGTTATGGACTTCATAACAAGATACAGTATGTGTATGTACAGTATATATATATAATAACATTGTGTAAAGTCTTAAGAAGGTTCAGTGGTAGGAGGTTGGTCTTTCTTGGCGATTTGAGCCACAGGAAAAATACTGTAAATGGTATTTCAAGTTAATTAGACCCTATGTACCGCCGACCTTAAGTTAATTATATTCAGAGGGCGTTCAGATTGAAATGGAAGAACACCTTCTTCTGTAATACAAGAGTGTAAAGTCCAGCGGTCAGAGAAAAGATGTCCTGTGATATTTCCCTTGCGGTTATTGCTTTTGGAAAGAAGCGACATGAAGTAACCGACCTTGTACCACACGATCTCCGGCTCCGCCGCCGCCTGGACGTAGTCCTCGATGCCCGGACAGGTGATGTCTTTGCTTTTGCTCAGCTCCGCCTTCTCCGAGAACCTCATCATGGAGTTGTAGCAGAGGTCCGTGTCGTTCTCCGCCACGGTCAGCGACATCGACACCTTCATGCAATACGTGGAGTTCCTGCAGTGGTAAAACCAAAGACATTTGAATAATAAACATGGAGGCATTGAGCATTTCAACTGAAGCAAAAATGGGAATGATTTATCAAATAAAAAGTGGAGCACTGTAAGCAGTAGGAACAGGATGTGTTTAAATGTTCACACAGAGCAAGAAAATCCATCATTAATTATAGACCTTTGGTCACTATCTCAAGTTAATTCCATAGTTGAAACCAGTTCTTCTCTCAGTCTAGGAGCTGAAGTTCACTCATTTAATATTTACAAATCCCATATGGGTGCTCTGGTTGGAATGATCACAATGAAATACTACTCAAACATTCAGTCAATCAGTATGTCGAATCTGCCCGGCGAATCGCCTCAGCTCCGAAGCCTTATATACGTACCTTGTGGCTCGGACCATTACAAATTCACACGACGTTGTGGGGCTCTTCAAAACCATTCAAGTATGAATACCAATGGCGCTTTGGTTGATGAACCTAGCACTCAGGAATTATTGATGGCAAAAGGCAAAGAAAATGTATGCGGGCTGTGTGCATTTGTGCGCATTAACATGTGGTGCGTGCATGTGTGTGTGTGTGCCAGGCCGGGACACAAGCTCTAATGTGGAGCGACAGCCCCGAATGTCAACAGCACTTGAAGATTGATTGAGCCTTTTGTTTCCATGTGTTATGCAGAAACAGTGCGAGCTAGCAGAAAATTACTCGCCGCGATTGATGCACTGCAACCGGTCAGGTCATACGCATAGAAAAAGAAGTTTAAAAAAAGATCATTTGTAAAGCGACAAAGAGAGGCTGTAAAATGCTAAATTACCACTTGGAGAGTGCACGCTTGCCTGCATTGTAAAATAGGGATTTTTTTAAGGTGGAGTAAACATTTTATTATACAGGATGTTGTTGTGTCGTTTCATTGTTGTCATGACGTGACACAGAGAAAACCTGTATTAAAAATGTGAAGCCCCAGCCATACGTTTTCTCCTAGCCATGTACTGTAGTATCTGCTCCAGCAGTACTGTACTGTAGAAGTATTAACCATGTATCTGCTGCAATAGAAGTATTAAGTAGAATTATTAACCATGTATCTGCTGCAATAGAAGTACCAAGTATTAACCATGTATCTGGTGCAATAGAAGTACCAAGTGGAAGTATTAACCATGTATCTGCTGCAATAGAAGTACCAAGTGGAAGTATTAACCATGTATCTGCTGCAATAGAAGTATTAAGTAGAAGAATTAACCATGTATCTGCTGCAATAGAAGTATTAAGTAGAAGTATTAACCATGTATCTGCTGCAATAGAAGTATTAAG
>JAODUE010024538.1:0-22946 GCA_027564755.1 Amblyopsis hoosieri
GGACCGTGGTCCTGCTCCCCATCCCGCAGCAGACTCACGATCACAGAGTCATCTGCATATTTTATAACACGTCTGGAATCAGTTCAAAGTGTTAAGTGGTAGGAACCTGGGGGTACCCTAACCAGATAAGACTATCCTGCCTCCCATGTGTAAATGTACTTTGTCAAATTGTGTGTTTTGTCAACGCATGTTTAAGATGTCTCCCTGCTCCAGCACACCTGATTCAAATGAACAGGTTGTTTTCCATCTCTGAAGCGTGCAGGGCAGTGGGTCCCCAGGGCCAGGATTCAGTACTGCTGGTTTAGGGAAAACATTTTCTTTAATGTATTGGAAATGCCTTGCTCAAAAATAAAATTATTTAAACTACATATAAAGTTGCTATGATACCCTATTTTTTTCTTCTTCTATTACCCCTCACAGAAACACATTTGTTGTCTTCTTCTCCCAGATATATTGGCAGGAAGAGAATGCAGGTGGATCACCCAGAGAAAGCCGTGCCCAATATTCACAATTTAGTGGAGGCAGACTACTCCTATTGGACGCTAGGTTATATGATATCATTTCAAGGAGCCTTGAAGCTGCTGAAAGAAGAGCCATTAAAGAAGATGTTGCCGGTGGATGAGTTTCTCCCCATCATGTATGACAAGCATCCTGTGTAAGTATCAGAAATATTCCTCACTTAAAGTTATACATATGTAAATAATCTTATTCAAATATTTAGTGTATTAGTGACTTGTTATTCTTGTTAAATCTGTCCCTAATCTACTTGTGTCAGTAGTTGGCAGACATTTCCATATTTACTCCTCGTCTGCAGGTCTGATTACAAGAAACACTTTGAGAATCGCAACCTGAAGGCATTTTCGGCAGAGCCTCTCCTTGTGTACCCTACCCACTACACGGGTGACCCGGGCTATGTTAGCGATACGGAGACCTCCACTGTGTGGGACAACGAGAAGGTTCGCACAGATTGGGACAGGGCGCGCTCTGGCAAGACCAACGAACAGGCTGAGATCAGCACGGAGGCTCAGAATTCTGACGTACTCCAGTCCCCGCTGGACACCACAGCAGCGCGGGACGAGCTATGAGTGGGAATGCCAACAGGACCATTGGGAAGGTTCAAGAGAATGTGGGAATGTTTGTTTTTTTAGTCTTTTTTTTTTTTAATATATTTTATTTTTTTCCCCACTTTTTGAAATGTTCAGTTTCATGTTGGAGCAGATGTTAACAAAGGAATCACTTACATCCGCTGCAGTGTTTCTGTTGTTTGTCCACTTCTAGATTTAACTTCATAAAGGCACTAGACTTGCCATTTGCAATGGCATTTGCAGTACCCCACCTTTGTCTGTCATACAGAATGGGAAAAGCATGTTAGCAGATATCCTCACTGTTACATATCTGTAACTTCTTTTGACAAAGGCTTTATATTGACATGTCTTTGAAACTATGAATTTATTACAATTCAATTTTATTTAAAAATGAATCAAACAAATTGTTGTTACTTTGAAGTTAATGTTATTGTGAATTTTTCCATTTTTGTTCTTTGTGGGAAAAACAGGAATAACATAAACAATGGTGTGATTAATCTCCATGTTTGCCTTTATGTAGCCATAAGTGAACATAAAATGTTAAATATGGTCAAAGGCATAACAAGTAGGCCTAATTGCAACTGAACTGAGTTAATGCCTAATCCATTGAAACTATTTAGTAAACAGCAACGGTGGCTGTTTGTTTTCAGAGTAGACGTCTTTATAATATGTGAGACCAACGACCCCTGTAAATGCACTGTCACACGTTTAAGGTTTAGAAGTTTTTCATTTCAAATGACAATATCCTACCAGACCATATCACCTATTCTGCAGCGCCTCCTTCGTACGTTATGAAATCTGATGATGGGTGGTGGTGTACAGCAAAGCAGGCCCTGGGAGTGGGACCTATGAGTGAGACATAGCGCCTTTTGATTGAATTATTTAAATGTGGGTTTAGGTTTGCGTGCACAATCTAAGAAGCTATGTCGGGTTGCCAGCGCTCATGCAGCTGTTGTATCACACGATTATGCCTTCTCACATAGTCTCACCTTTTGTATCTATAATTTTATTTTTCTTCAATGCATCTCACGCCAAATAAAATGTGTGTTGGTCAATAGTTATCAATAGCCTACAACCGATTCTCACGCCAAGTCGTCAGTCTTTAAATTGGCAGCCCAAGCCCTACGACAAATATGTGGATTTTGTTGAAGTGAGTGCGTGTTTTAAATAGAATAAACATATATTAATAACAATTACTGTTTGTCCAACTATATACTGAGGTTCACAATTAAAGCACATCACATAACGCACATAACGACATCCTGTTAATTAACTGTGGCTATTCGCAATTACAAAATAAGTAAAAAGGAACATTTTCAGCGGGAGGGAATTTCACCTGCATGCACAATGCGGGCATTGCTCAGACTAATTGTTGCGTCATTGGATTGTGGAATGCAGTTAGACTAGCTGCTTTTTTCACAGAAAGACTGGATGTGTTTACTTTTCCATACATGCGGCAAATGGTCAAAATGTGTTGAAATATTAGGGTGAGTTACTTTCATTTTAAGGTAGGCTGCCTACAAGAGAGGATGCGACGATGCGTATATGATAATGTGTAATATAACTTAAACGCGATCATATACAGGCCAGGACGGCTATAGGACCTAGCCTATAGTTTTACGCATAGGACCGACATACGAATGATGACATTCCTATTTCCCCAGTAGGTCAAACACTTGCTTATGTTCTGTTAATATTGGATAGCAGTCTGATCTACGAATTCGTTAGAAGATGGACTATTATGACTTGTCCTGGGTAGTCTCCCAACTGCGTTCCGTAGCAGGGATTTCAGGAGAACTTCGTTTTTTATTTGAAAATAGTATTTGCATAGGTAAGTAGACAATGTTTAACATAATTGTAGACGCTGGTTATTTTTTAAATTTAAAATTATTAATTGAAAAGACCAGAACGAAAAACAGAATTTGACTTATAATTCACCTTTTACCTTGTATACCTTTGTTGTCTTGCCATATTGGCCCTCAAGGTGTCATGGTTTGTTTTACTGATTGTTAATTACTACAAATAAAGTCACCAATAAGTCAGAAGTTTAGAGTTTCTATAAAAGCATGTCATCTTAAAGTTATTTGTCACTTCTACCCATGCAACTATTATTGCTTCTTGTTTACCAGATCCAGAGGGTCCTTCTCAGTACAAGGTGGTTCTGGAGCTACAGGCCCTCCAGAATGCCATAGAGAACCTGGCAAATTGCTACCCAAAGTTAGTTGGACCTAGTGTGACCCACGCACTCACAACCCTCAAAGACTCTCTTTTAGGTTGGTTTTATCCTCACATTTTTCTCTTGACATATTAATAAAGGCTGACCACTCATTATGCTACTTTGCAAATGCTGTATAATAGTGTAGGCTATTTTTAGAAGGTTTAGTGAAA
The DNA here is from genome assembly GCA_027564755.1 of Amblyopsis hoosieri. Taxonomy (NCBI): domain Eukaryota; kingdom Metazoa; phylum Chordata; class Actinopteri; order Percopsiformes; family Amblyopsidae; genus Amblyopsis; species Amblyopsis hoosieri. Next base: position 3,474 of record JAODUE010024538.1, read on the forward strand.
TACTTAATTTCACATTTAACATCCCATCTCCCGTATTTACTCATGATGCTTATTAAGACTGTATGTTAAAGCTGAAACACACTATAGAAATGGTACCCCTTGTCACCAAATGCATAGCATTCAGTGACCACAAACACTGAATGTGGTGCATCTCATCCTCTGGGGATGCTGTAGGTGGGGCCAACACTCAGAAATATACACTTCCTCTTATGTTGGTGAAATCATATTGGCCAACCTCCATTCCTCTAGAGGAAGTACATTTTGAGAACAAAGTATTGTAGCAAGCAACATGCTACGTTTTTACCATAAGGGCGCATGATGCTTGCGCATGTGTTTCAGTGCACTATAACTGCCCTTAGTCTATGGTCATGTTTGTGGCACCTTGACCGCAGGTAATGTGTCGGTACCATTGATAGGGCCTTGTTTAAAGAAGTGATATTGTGGAAATGGAAGATTTAATTGTAGAAACCGACTCCTCTGGCACCACAGGTGAGCACATGGTTTTGTGGGTTTAACATTTACTCTTTGGTGGATGCCATGACCCATTTGTCATTGTACCTCCATTTTGAGTAAATCTGATGTTGTACATGTTTTTAATATGCACCTTTTCTCACTTGTTTGTTTGACATTTGTAGCAATACTGAAAAGAATAGGAACGTGCATTTAAAAAATGTAGTTTGCAAGTGCATACTGTATGTGCTTGTTGTTTTTTGTGTTTGACTGCCAGGAAGATTGTGGGTATTGGTGCTACATCCTCCTAGTCAGCGCAGGATCATTCAACTTCCGGTTCCTTCATTTTGACACAATCATCGTCTGTTATACCAAATTCTGTGCGTCACGCCTGATGTATAACCAAACATGAATGTCTAAAAGCTGTGAATTTGTTTTGGAGATGTCTGCGCCTTTTTAATTTTTACATTCAGCATTTTTGTGCCAGGGAGACAAGGAATGCATTTGTTGCATTTGAAGTTTTCTAGATGTTAAAGGTGTTAAGACAGAAAACATTATGGCTTGAATGTAGCAGGAGTTTGTCTCTTGATGGTACACCTCACCTCATCTAAATGTCATTATGGTATGACTAACAGTCATATAATTTTCACAAATGTGAACAACAAGGGTTTGCTGCGCTCATCACAGAACATACTGTAACAAAAAGCAAGCAGGATGTGGTTGACCTAAATGGAGGCAGCCTCTGAAAGAGAAAGAGATATTCATTTGTCCCTTAATTACGCCATAGTTAAATCTAAAGCAATATATTTAATTGCTTTCTGCTCTGAAGTGAAACACCAGATGAATTGTTAGATTTAAGCACATCTCGGACTGTTTTGTCTGTGATGTAGATGTACCTTTTGGATTCTTTCTTATGTCTTGCATATCCAAGCTTGTTGTATTTGTACACCCAACTGACACCTCATCCTGTGTACTGAAATTGTGTGTAGTAAGTATGAATACGATTAAATTCCAACTGATCATAAAATCAGTGTGGTGGATAGGATGTTAGTCTAACTGTTGTCAACAAAATCAATTCCTTTCTGTTCTTCTTCCATAAAACATGTTGTAAGCATTATGTAAAACACAACCCACAGGGAAATATTGCTTCTCTCGTCATATCTCCACTTGTTTAAATGTTCTCTTACTTAATGCATCTCAACATTCCTCAGTGTGATCTATAATATAATAGATATTTTTTATGACTCAGGTTAGGCTTGGTGTGTTATGCAGTAAATATCCTGCTGAGTTTATTCATCCAAAATGATTTTAGGAGAAATTGTCAATGAAAGGAAGGAGAAAGATTAAAGGAAATCAAGAACCTCTGTTAAGCCTCCTGTGTAAAAGAAGCAAAACTCCTGAGCGACAATACTCTCCTTTGGGAACGCTCCCTACAAAAACATCCACAGACATGGTTTTTGTCATAAAATTCACAAAAGTCTTGTTTATGGAAAGCGTGTGAGCATGTGTTGTGTATTAGGCTCTGGACTTCTCACTTTGGGCATCACACATTCATGTGTGTAATGATATTGGACTTAAAGGTGGGTATACACTATAATGCTGAAAATGTTTCTTTCTTATTCCAGAAGTAAAAAAGGTCTCACACCGAAATAACCCCAAGCGCTACAGTGAGATCCTGCGTGACTTTGATAACCTCGAACTCTCCTTGATCTGTTTGTAAGTCCTAATTTCCTAACTTCTGTTTTCCAAATTCTACAGTCCTTTTTTTGCACATGGTGGCTACAATACAATTATAATTTGCATCATAAAATTATATAGTATACAAAACTTAATCAATTGTGTTAATCTTCTTTTTATTTACATTTTTAATTCATTGTTTTAGGTAATTATTTATTAATAAATTAATTAATACTTCCCCTTATAACTTTTATAAGGGGAAGTATTAAGGGAGTTTGTTTCTGTAGTTCCCATAAACCCCTAGATTGTAGTTGTTACAATATTTTCCCTAGCTTGCGGTTTTATTTGAACCACTGTGCACGAGGCTACAGTATACTGTATGTGGCTGTATGCATCAGTGTAGGTCTTTGAGTACTGTAAGGGGAGGGGTAGGGCTTGGTGCCATCCACTAAGCACTCAGATGAGGTAAGGCCATTCAGCTTTTGTCAATACAGAGGGAAACTACAACATTCTTGTGGACGCAAATAGAGAAGTGTCTCTTTAACTTCAGAGAAGCAGTGAGAAAAGAATACTTCTGATTGGCACACAACAGGCGTATTTCTCTGTATCAGTTTACTAGACAGCTATACTGTTGCAATATATTGTAGCCTAGTATATCTGCAGGGGAGTACTCTTCCTTCATTGTCGAGGCGTAATTGCTACCGCTGGACATGCTGTGGGAGTCACTTGAATTTGTTCTGTCTTTAGTGCTACAGAGGAACTGTTGCCAGATTTTGACACACAGTCCATCCCAGAATCTGTTTCCACGGAAACCACAGACGTCGCAGAGCAGGACGATGTGTCTGTAAGTAATACATATCTAGTTAATGTAATAAAGATATAGAAGAGAGTGAATAGTCTACTTCTGGTTTAAATGATGGTGTTGACACAAGATACATTATTGCCAGGAATATGCATGGAACAATATTTATTATATTATCATGTGTGTTTATGTAGGTATTTATTTGCATGTTTGTGTTTTTAAGGAGAGAGCTGTTAATATTGTAATTTTTTTTTTCTACCAGATTCTAGATGATTCCTTCTCTTCAGAGATACACACCAATATAGATGGGAATCTGTCAGGTATAGTTTGTGTACTGTGTGGATGCAAGTGCAAGTTCAGTTGCAAGAATGTAATTCTGCAACCTGGCACTATTATAATACTTCTGTCTCAACATCAGTATTTTTTATAGTCAATGAAGTGAAGTTAATATAAAGTAGTGGATTGGAGTGTGCAGTCAGCTATGGCAACAAAGCATATGTTTATGGATTTGTCATGGCAACAAAACACAGCAAACAGAAATTAAGTTAAAATAGTTCCCTTCTGTTTGCTATATTCAAGCAAACTAAGTACATAGGTCTCTCTGTCCAATCCAATTTCCATTATCATAGGCCGCCGTCTGAATGACAGAAGACGCCCACCAATCCCGAATGACTGTTAATCCCAAAAGGCCTTAATGAGCAGGCGGGCGGGTGTGTGGGTGACATAGGCAGCAGTAAACCATCTACTTCAAGCTTTTGTTGTTTTCACATAATTAGCCACATGGAGTAATTGCCCTGCTCTAATGAGATTAGTATAGGGAGGGGCGAGTAAGGGATTAAAGCGGGAGACAGCTGCTCTCTCATTTTGAACTCCGACATACAGGAGAGAAAGCAGAGAAAGATAGGGAGGGATTGCCATTTAAGTACTGGTACTTTGAGCAGAAATGTCTTCTATCAATGTATGCACTGAACCATTGTATCTAAAGGTAAATAGTTGTTCACCAGCCAGTTGGTAGGCAAAGTGTTCCAGACCATCACAGTATAAAGTAGTAGAGCTCTGCGATTACATAGTTGTCACTGTCTCTCCTTGCTGATATCTCCAGTTAAAACCTTTGTCTAAACATTATATGATAGGAGTCATTCTACTGCTAAGAAATCTAACTATACCTCTTTCATAATTTCGTGTAGAGATTAATGTGTGATCACAAAGCCCTGTTACATTGAACAGCAACTGCAATGTTGCCTAATTGACTCGTATTGCTGATCGCTCTCTCCTCGATAAAACGGTCATCTGACAGATTTAGCAAAAGCCTGTGAGACAGAAACTACATACAGTATTCACAGAGAAGGAGATTTTGGGAGCTAGCTCTCTAGCGCTGTTAAATGTGTTCTCATTGGCCAGCCCTTATCCCCTGACCGGGGAGGCATTCTGTCACACACCAGGAGGTAAACCTCTCTCCATCCTGCTCTAAAGCCTGTCATTCTGCAATCTGGACCTGTCTTGGATCATTCTCAATGCGAGTACAAGAGACCCAAGAACAACCTACAATCTGCTGTTAGAATGTGCCCTAATATAAACCATAGACTTAAACAGGGTAAAAAAGGCTATTTTAATTTCTTCTGGATCTCATAGTTCCTCATAGGTTTTTCTGTAGAAGGAGCTGTCTGAGTTACGCCATTCTGTCCATATTTTTGACAGAACAATTGAAGAAACACCTCAAAGAAGAGAAGGGAGATTTTACTTTGTATGAAACCTTTAATGACAATACTGTCATTCTTGGAATTGGTTTGAGGACATTTTAAAGAAGTGAAAGTTGCATATTTGGCTAGATCGATGTGTTCAAACAAATAGACACATGACATGCACTGACGTGTGTGTAAACGGTTCACTACAGAACTGAAAGATGGACAGAGTACAGAGGTGAGGGACACTACAGGAATGTCACTCTGTTGTTTGTGTGAACAAGCAGAGCTGAAGAGTGACACCCTGCATAGTTGGCGGTGGAGGAGCCACATTGACTCCCCTCTTAGACCAGAGCAGCATGTCTCCCACCGAGGACAGTTAGGACAGGTGTGAGACAGAGGGATGAAGCAGGGGAAGGACAAGGAGGGGTCATTTAGCAAAAGCCCCCTTTTCTCCAGTCCTTTAAAGCCCTTCACTCGCATCACAATTTGTTTTGGCTGTAAGAAATAGGATTGGCTTAGGAGTTTCTTGCCGCGGAGCAACTTCCACATGGAGTCAATGCATCAATAACACTGGAAATATGGAGGCAATACATGCGCCGTGCTGAAATCTGCTGCAGGTCTGCAAGACCTTTTTTCTGAAGAACTACCAGGACTTGTCACATGCAGTCACTGTTTACTGTGTGGGTTTAACTCTTCAAAAACCAACATCATTCTGACCATATTTAGTACAAAGGTGATTTAGAGATCTAAACTAAGCTTTGTACGAGAGATGTAACTGTTGATAGTCGATTGTAGAGGGTCAACAGAGCTTCGGCCAAGGCTGGTTGAGTTAAGAGACTTTTTAAGGTCTCATCTCAGGGTCGAGATCTTGGTCTCCAGAGCCAGTAGTGATGCTGATGTACTCCCTGGCAGCCCAGGATGCAGACCTGGTCCTCTGTCGCTGTGAAGGAGGGGTGGATACGGCCCTGCAGTACGCCAAGATGTGGTGTCGCTACGCCAAAGACCTTCTGGCCTGGATGGAGAAGAGAATCAGCCTGGGTAAAGTGCTCATGCACACGCACATGCACACACACTATTGACCTGTAAACATACTGTTTTGCCTTACTATTTATAACTATATTTGGCACAGCTCATTATCTCATGAATATGTTAGATTCTGTTATACTCCTAGAACTACCCACAGAACCCACAGACTGTTGATACTTTAAAAAGTCTGAAAACATTTTTATTTACTAGAGCTTATGATTTTTAAACTAACTTGTTATTCTTTATCTATTTTTTAATTCTTATTATTATTATTATACATTTGTTGTTTAATTTTTTTTTAAATCTGTTTTACTGATGTTTTAATGTGTTTTTTTATGAGTGTACATTGTAGCACTTTGAGATTTGTTCAAATGAAAAGTGCTTTACAAATTAAATGTATTATTATTATTATTATTATTATTATTAGAACTTGTGTTATGTTAAGTTACTTACTAATGTTTAAAAAGCACCATAAGTGGTATTACCTAGGGCAGAAACATACAACTTGACACAATACACCCAGGCATTGTGTTATGTTAAGTTACTTACTAATGTTTAAAAAGCACCATAAGTGGTATTAACTAGGGCAGAAACATACAACTTGACACAATACACCACAAGGCATGTTTATAGAATAAGCCTGTTTATAGACATACACTTCAAAGGTGACAAACTGTTTTAATTTAATCTCATATCTGATTATTTCTGATCTGATGCCCCCAGTGTGGAAACAATGTCAAATGCTGCTCCCTCACTATACGTAATACTGAACTGAACTTAATATAACTGACATGACCAAAATATTCAAAAGGTGTGGCAGCAATTTACAGAACTGGTTCTTGGTAACTTGTTTCCAAATAGCTATAACTTGTCTTTGAATGATTCAAGAATCCTGGTGTAGTATGGTTTTAAATCTGGTTTAAACATGCCCACATTCTTAGTGAAGAAATAAGACTTAAATTAGACCCACACTGACATCTACTGTACGATATTGGCAGAGATTCACCAGCAGCTGTATATAGACAGCTTTAACAGCAAGTCCATCCTACATCCTAGCATATTGGTGGCTATCTGTGTCAGCCACTTAATAACCGTTAGTGGTGCGTTCACCCCATCAAATCCTACGGCCAAGGGGATTAGAATGGAGAGAGATTAGTTAGCCAGTGGAGGGGTAATAGAGAGGATTACCCTGGCATCCGCCTGCACAGGTGCCCAGAGTACGAGCATGAATATTACCACACAGTATGTACTGCAGCTAGCGGCTTGCCTTGCCAGTCTGTGTGAGCAACAGATGATGCTAGCTTGATAAAGCCCAAGCTCACCATTTGCTGGATTCTCTCATACGGGAGAATAGCCAGTGAGTTCCCAAACTGTGGAGTATGATATCCTGTAGGCTGTGAATCAACTTCTATCTATAATATTTCATTTTTATTTATTTTATTATGGCCAGACTACATTTGTGTATTTTAAAGATGTGGTTCCTTCTGTACAGTAGCTTTAGCATCATCATTAGCTTTGAATATTTTCAAATGATCAAATAAAAGCACAACAATGCTTTTTAGAACATAAGGCTGCTGCCAAATATGTAAAATTATACTTTAATACTGGAGTTACTCTAGAATCTAGAACTATATCTAGTTAGATTATCAAAACTGACTTTGTCAAAATGATGTGGGGCCACTTTCAGTCAAGCAACAATGTATTTAGAGGGTGTAGCAATGAGTCTATGAGTCTTGTGTCTTGAGTCTTATGTCCCGGGAGCTCCAATAAGATTTCCATTAAGGATTATTTAAATGGGGACAGGTTAGGCTATACCATTCTATCAGACTAAAATGGAACATGGCAAAGCTCCAAGCTCCATATTGATATTATACAGTACCTAGTACCTGCTAAAAGCTAATAGTGTGGTCCCATTTTTATTTTGCATGATGTTCAATTCATCCTCATTAGCAATACATTTACAAGGAAGGCAATGTCAGGCTATGACTAACACTTCATGTTGTTTTTAATATAGAACAAGAATTTGCTAAGAATATCATAAAGGCAGCAGAGGGAGCCCGGGCATGCGTGACACAGCAGGTACTGTATACAGACCTTGGATATTGGGTGACGTACCATATAGCAGGGACAGCATTCTTTCCCTATGGAGTTTCAATGGAAGTGTTTCCTTGTCCGGGGGGAGGAGCAGGTTTAAGGGATGTTTGTTTCCATGTGAAATGTTGGTTGTAAAGCGCTTTGAGACTGTAATGTGATTAAGGACTATATAAATAAACTTGACTTGACTTGGCTTGACTTGACAGCATAGTGGAGCATCTGCCTGTATCACTCTTAGTCGAAAGGCCCTGAGTTGTATGGGATCTCTGACATGGATTTACCTATATATATCCTCAAGCAAGAGAACTACTTGCATCCTACTGAAATATCTGTAATTTTACTCACTATAAGTTGCTTTGGGTAACTCAGTGGTCATTAGTACTTGATGTTTGGTCACTACAATACTGATGGTGTTAATACAGTTTGTTTGGTAATTGTAACATAACAGACATTTTCATATAACTTAATGTTTAATCCTTTAATTTAAGAAAGCGCTGTCTAAAATAGGTCGCTGTTTTTTTCAGGATAAGATGCCTTTACAGTATATCTACACCATGGCTTTGGAGCAAGATATTAAGAACAGCATGGCTTCCAAACAGACTACAGAACTAATACAACATCGCTGTTACCAAGTAAGCATGCGCAAACAAACTTCTCCAGGGAAATGTGCCTATACGTGTTAATATTGGTATTTTACAATGCAAAATTTTCTCTTGTAGAGACGTGCGTAGGCAGGTATGTATTTAACCTAGTGTCTTTTTCCCAAAGGCTTTGTCTGCCAAGCGAAACGAGATTGACAAGTGGCGCAGAGAATTTAAAGAGCAGTGGGCCAAAGAGCAGAAGAGGATGGTGAGTTAATTTGTCTAAACTCAAGTTATCCAAGATATCCCACGGCTGCTTTACAAATGTGTCACAATACATGTATTGCTGTCTGTAATACTAGATATGGATAGCATTCAAGCCTATTGATTATTAAGATTATTAAGGGTCATGTTTACATGCTGTCCCTATGTCTGTATTGATTTTCACTGGGTACTCTGGTGTCCACCTCCAATGATATGCAGCTTATGGCAACTGGACTCAACAGAATATCTTACAGAGAAAAGAGAAGCGCATCTATTATAGTTCCCTGTGTGTGTGTGTGTGTGTGTGTGTGTGTGTGTGTGTGTGTGTGTGTGTGTGTGTGCGTGCGTGTGTGTGTGCTGCGTGCGCTGTGTGCGATCCGTCATCCATTCTCAGCACGATGCCTTGACGGCTCTGAAAAAGGCTCGTCATCAGTACATTCAACGCAGTGAGGAGCTGGAGAAGACCAAGGCCGCCAAGACTGTGACTGACACAACTGGATACAAAACAGTTGAAAAGAGGAGGAAATCCAAGGATGAAGCTCAGTCCAAGGTCAGTATTGGAGCAACCATGCGTGTAATTCGGTAACGCTTCGTTCCAATATCAACCATGGTATTGGTAATTAATAAAATGCATTCTCTCCATCAGAGAGATAATTCTCAAGCAGATAACAATCCTAATAAACTTACCTAAATTGTTAGCTTACATATTAAAATATGTAATACATTTAATTAATCACATTGCATTTTGCACTATAGATTTTCAAGTTTGATTTCAAGGAAGGATGTGTCAGTTGGTGGATAATTAAGAGAGCTAAATGTCTCTCTGCCCTTTGACAGGTGGTGGATTCAGAGATGTTGTACAAACAGTGTGTCAGCGATGCCAGGATCCACCAGGAGGAGCTTGTCAAAGTTAAAGAGAGGATTATTTCTCACACTCGCAAGCTCATATGCCAGGGAGACAATGTGCTCAAGGAGGTTGGTATGAGTCCCAGAAAGCTATCTGCATTACAGGCTCCTATGGTACCGAGCTAACACGTAAGCTAACGGGTGCGGGCCATGTTGTGGGACTGACACGGCAAAAGCTGTTGCTGTTGGTATTGGTCGAGGAGGCTACGTAGAAATCTTAAGATAATGGAGACAGAAGGAAATAATGTGAGCACATATTAACATTGATGCATTATACTGTAGCCTGACCAACTGAACAGTGATGTCAAACCTGTTAACATAATCATGCCAATTGAAAAACAAGTGCAGTGTGCACTGCAAAGTTTGTGTGAGCGGACCTGCCTTGCGATGTACTGGCGCCCCCTCTGGGGCTGTTGCAAAAATAAAAAAAGATACATTTCAAATAGGCTAACAACTGAATGAAATGATGTTTCCTGATCAAATACATTGTAATATACTTACTTGTTGCTGCTCTGCTCTGTTTGCTAGGTGACAGTCAACATGTTCTACCACCAGCGGCAACAGTTGGAGCCAATCCCTCTGGGCTACCAAAACCTGGAGGTGACTTGCAGACCCCTGGAGGCCGGGGAGCCCTATCTCCTCTACATCCTTAGCAAGCGACTGTGTGAGCGGCCCATGCCAAACTTCACCTTCGAGGAGTATGTCCCGCTGGGCAAAGGGTACGCTAGCATGAGCTAGTCAACACTTTGTCACCTGCGCTCCACCCCTGCGAGACCCCTCGGTCACATGACTAACAGTTCTGTCGATGGCTTTTCTTGTCAGACCTGAACAGACCAAACGAAAAATCAGCAACACCCTCAGCTATCTGCAGGACTCGTTAGAAGACAACCTGGGCAGACATTCCACCGACGGAAGTAAGGAATCCATTTGCACCGTAGTACTTTTAATTGTGCCCCTCTATGGAAGCTAACAATGTGTTGCTCTTCAGGAAAGACGGGGAATAGCGACAGTGAGAGCATTGGAGGCAGCTTGGAGTCACTGTCCAGCCCTGGTAAGGTGTTAATCCCCGCACTGGTTGTATGGCTCCGTGCTGATGTTTTAGATTCACGTCTTTATTTCCCTGTCTTCTATTGGCCTGCCTTACCTCGGGGTACAATACTGAAGCTCATGCGAGTAGAAGGCTGCCCAAAGCGCCATCCACTAGCACCGTGTCATCAGATGACCTTGAAGACAAGGACACAGGAACAGTGATGGAGCCAGGTCAGTTTCACCTTGAACACAGTGGTGGGAAAACTATGAATAGGCATTAAGCCTAATTTACAAATAATAGGCTGAACCAGGAACAAAATATAAGCAATACTGGATATAGGTATAGTCCAATAGCGCACATCTTAAAAGAGTACATACTCTGATTTATTTATTCTAACTTCCCAATGGCATGTGGGTTTATGACCCGTTTCTACTCATTGCAGACTTCATAGATTGCCCTGCAGAAGCGAACGGCCTTACAATTAGATCGCGCATGCCGACCCGAGCTGCGCTGACACACCGATTAAGGAAGATGAAAAGCAAGATGGTCAAATGCAAGCATTGCGATAACTACATTGTGGTCAATGGCATTGAATGTGAGGCGGTAAGTGTCTAGTTCAACTGGGTGTGTCTATTAGGAATTCAAAGGGAATTCGAAGGAAATTCAGTAATGAAAGAGTTAAAGGTTAGCCCATATGCCCCTCAACACACATCAAACAGTTTGGGCTGAGTCCCCTTTCATTAAGTGTTGCCATCAGTTTTGTTGTCTGAAGTAATCTGAAAAGGATGGACGTATCTAACATGATTTATTCTCTGAAAGAATCATTGTGAGATACAAGCCATTTATATTTGGTGTGCGTTTGTCCAAAATGACCTGTATCATAGTTGAAAGCAACACAGATGGCTGTTTTCTACTGTTAACTTATTCTGAACAGAAGACGATTAATGTCCTGTGTTCTGTACGTCAGTGTGGGGCAGCCATCCACAGGAAGTGTTTAGAGGTATTTCAGCTCGAGTGTGAGAACAGGAAGGGGATCCTGTTCGGCGTGGGCCTCTCCATGCTGCCTCGGGACAGTCCCAGTGAAGTGCCCTTCGTGGTGAGGCAGTGCACAGCGGAGATCGAGAGCCGCGCTCTCAATGTCCAGGTACTCTTTACTATAGCTATGTCAAGGCATGCATGTTGTCCAGGACAACAGTGTCCTTAATTGTCCTCTTCCTCCCAGGGAGTGTATCGGGTCAGTGGTTCCAAGCCTCGCATCCAGAAGCTCTGTCAGGCCTTTGAGACTCAAAGAGAACAGGTGGACTTGTCCGATCTCTCACCACATGACATCACTTCCGTACTTAAGCACTTCTTCAAGGAGGTACTGCTTCTCACTCTGATTCATCCTGATTCAGCATAAAGGATTAAGTTGTTTCGTTCTGTCAGCATGTCGTACTGTGGCTAATTGCACACTTTTCCTCCCACAGCTTCCGGAGCCCTTGCTAACCTTCGACCTGTACAATGACTTCATTATTGCTGGCAGGGCCATCCAACACCTTACTGAGAGGGAGCCCACGGCAGAGACCTCCAAGGCGATGAACGACATTATTCATAATTTGCGAGAGCTGCTGGACAAACTCCCCTCGTACTGCTACCACACATTGCACCATATGATGGCTCACCTACAAAGGTGTGCTTTCAGCCACCGTGTCATATTTGATCCTCATGCAATGCTTCTTTTTAGAATACATTAGATGACACTGGCTATGTTTACATGCACACTAGTATTACACTAGTGTTCCGACTATGGCAAAATTCAGAATTTGATAGGTGTCATGTAAACGCCATGTTCCGTTTGGATATTCTGAATTAGGCCTTTTTCTGAATTTAGAATTTTTCGATCAATATCAGCATATGGTGATGTTTTTCTGGATTTAGGAGCATGTTTAATACAGCAGATTCAGAATATCTGTTTTAAGTGGGGTTTTTGCTGCATTTTATGGCATCTCTTGCCTGTTTACAGTACGATATGTGCAGAAACCTTTGAAAAATATCCACTTTTGTTGCAAATACACAAAATAGCATAAGCGGCTCCAGCCTTCTATTTTCCTATATACAATATTGGAACATTTGAATGCAGTTTGAAAAGAAGGGAAATTAATCTGTAGGGCGAGCAAGTTATTTAAAGGGCATATCTTTAGGAGATATAAATTAACTGCATGTAAACTAACATGTTAGCGGAATATTAATTTTAAGCAGACATGTAAACATCTTAGCAGGAATATGTTCATTTGAATACTGAAGTTTGAATACTGTGTGCATGAAAACGTAAATATTAATTTGAGTGTTTGTGATACAAGGTTTTCATTTAGTAGGTGTTATATTTGCTTGCAATGCATTTGTGGTTGTGTGACTAATGACCTAGGTTCAACTTTCTCTCTGGTGGCTCCGCGGCCCTCAGTGCTTTCCCACAAACCCACATTTTTGAAATATTTCTAAACGTTTGTGGGCTGCTAATTCCTCTTTAACGGCACGCTGTAAATGTTTTGAATCTAAGGAAAGCTCATGTTTTTCATGACGCCATTTACCTGCAGAATTTCAGAAAACTACGAAGAGAACAAGATGTCTCCCGGGAACCTGGGCATTGTGTTTGGGCCCACGCTGCTGCGCCCTTTAGTGTCCATCGACATGTCAATGGTTGCACTACTGGAGAGCAGCTACCAGGCTGTGCTGGTGGAGTTCCTCATCGCGCACCACGACCAGGTGTTTGAGCCCCAGCAGAGACGTGGCTCGCTCCGTCCCTCATCTCCTACCTCAGGTCTTCCGCAAGCTAATTCCCGGGCCCCCCGCCCGCTCTCTGAGGAGACGTCAGTTGTCCAGGAACAGGAAGCCTCCTCCAGAGAACGACCGCGATCCCTTGAGGTAAGAGCTGAAGCCTGAGTGAAGATTGGCGTAAAGTCAGTCCGCGATAATGCTAGCTGCGGTCTTCTGGCATGCTGCAAGCATTTGTACTTTCTAACAAATACACTATAGTTTATTTTCCAAGGTGCAGGATCAAAGTGTCAGTAAATTGCCAGCCTTCTGTCATCTGATTGACGTTAAAAGAGACAGGCAGGCTTGGGCTCTCATACACAGATGGCAAAGTGAATTCAGCTGAGCCTTAACTTCTTTTTCTAATTAGCTTACCTGTTGTCCTAGGAGACTTGGCATGGCCATAAAGGCATTTGACATCTTAACCCCATGTTTTGTCAGGATTAGCACGCTGGACACCTACTGCTTTTGCGCGCCGCTTCTGCGCTTCCTGCATGGACACTAACCTGGGCTGCTTTAGGCTTCCATTGTGTTTACAAAAGACACGCTTCTTTAGAAAAAGTAGAAGTGGGCAGTGAACTCTCCTTTTTCAGCCCATATGTAGGAAATAGGATTACAAGGTGTGGCGTTCGTGTTTGGATTAAGGAAACATTTTTAACAACATACTGTTACTGTAGTTATACACTCAACTGTAGACATATGCAGTACTGTGATGCTCGGAAGCAGAAAAGGTTTCCCTATACTTACAAGAGGTATAAGTGTGGGTTGTGCATTCCCATAGATGTTTCTTAGACAATAATGACAATAATGGCATCTAATTTCCTCTCAGCCTGAGCCTACTCTAAGACTACAGTACTTTCAATAAAGTAGAGCTGGAGAATCAGTTAATGCCTGAAGAGCTCTAGTTACAACATCCCCGTGGATCAACACTAAGCTTGTGCCGTTTCAACAGAATCAAACATTCAAGTGAGAATCAAGCGAGGGTTATATATCTGACAAGTCTTCATCCAATGAAGCAGTGGACCAGCTCAGCCCCGAAGCCAATGAAAGAGCAGGTAGGGGAAGCTTAGAGGCAGAGCCTGCTAGTCGTGACTTAAACATTTCAGACATTTCAGAATCAGGCAGGCATATATTTCTAATCACTACTGCTGCTTGCTTTACTATTGCCTGAATGCTTTACTTTTGCCTCAAGCAGCTAGCATGCTAGCATGATGTAACAATGCTTCTCAACACAGAAATACACTGGGTCACAGTAGAATTGCCTTCAGAATCCCATTCCAAAGTCAAATCCATATCCATACATATCCTTATATACAGTATATACAGTATGTATATATATATATATATATACTGTATATATATTGTAGAAAATTGTGCTTAACATTTTAGATATTCTATTTTAGATATATATTAGATATTATAATGGCTGTGTGTGTGTGTGTTATTGCTTACAATATATATACACAAGGCACTGCTAATACCAAATCTAAGAGAAATATCTTTCTAGCCAATATACAATATACACCTTTTATACACTTGCTTCCCTGAGTGTTTTATGAATATGCACATGACCTTCCAAAGTAGAAATCATAGGTTAAAATAAATCTAATCTAATTTATAGAATTATATTAATGTTCATGTGTTTGCTTTGCTTTCTAATAATTCTTTATATGATAATAGTAATATGGCTTCATTATTTACCCCTTCCCTCCATTCCCTGTGTCAGTCCTGGCTGTGAGGGAGGCATCAGGGGGCCCAGAGTCTCTTCTGGGGGCCCAGCCACAGCACAGCTTCCCCAGAAAGCCTGCCAAGTATCACAGACACCCCACCACAGGAGCTCGGCTCCGCAACCCAGAGCCCAGCACAGAGGCTTGGAATGCCCCAGACGAGACCCCAGACAGCAGCCGTAGCTCCTCACCTGAACCAGGGCCGCATTCCCAACCACTGGACCCCATCTGTCAGCCCAACGGCCATCCTGGCGTTCAGGCGAGTCCTCACGAGGTTGTGCAGTGCATGCTGGGATTGGACCCATTAGGAACGGCTACAGCGCTGTCCAGTATAGTGAAGGGGTCTTCCCAGGAGGCATCATCTGTGAGCCAAGCTGATCTTAACAGCAATCAGTGCAACAACAACGACAACAGACCTGGTTTGAGGCAGGGTGGGGCTCTGTGCCCATCACCAAGGAGACGTTTTACCGGTGAGCAAGGTCCGAGCTCACCAGCACAGAGGATCCTGTCTGGGCTGAAGCTGAGACGGAGCCACTCCGGGACGGATGAGCAACGTTTTGTCTGAAGCTGTCTGACAAATAAAATACTCTATAATCTGTCCACCGGAATACATTTACAGATGAGTTAAGACTCCTTTAATTGACAGACTGTATATATTTTACACAGATAAATGTAATCCGTATTAGGAAAAACATCAACAAACATTCAGCTTCATGTTAAACATTAAATGTTTCTTGCAGGCATACTATACATATAGTAAGACTGCTATATATTGTAGGCCTGATGCTCACTGAGGTCCATCCGTGTTCTGAGTGTAGAATACTATATTGATATGCAGTCTATTACCAGTTACATGTTTTTGTTTAGTTTAAACCCATCTTTTCCCACATATTACAATACCAGTGAACATAAATACAACTGGAGTGAACACAGGCCTGCCTTTTTTAAATGTTTAATAGGCTGTAAAATGGAAATGCTATAATAAATGCCTTACACAATGATATTGTTTCACTCGTGTTATACAGTAACAGCAGGTTGTTTGAAAGGCTGATTTGCTACGAATTACTTTAGTCACTGCACTACTGATACTGTGTCACAAGGGGGCAGCGTTCTCCAGGTGAAACAAAAACGTAATACCAGTAGCGCTATTTCCAAACGTAAATACTGTGAAAGCATGGGCGTTCTTGCCTGGACGTCTACCAGTCTTTCACCAATTAGCCTACTATTTTGGTAAATTGTTCATGAAGTTAAAGACAGTGTTTTACGTAATATTGATGGTATGTCGTCTATAGGCTACAGGCTGTAGGCCTAATTCGTCTATCATTTTGTCATGCCATTGTTCTGTTAAGGATTTTTCACCTGAACCAGCATACGTGTTTAACATACAAATACTAGATAAGACCCAGCTCCCAATAGGAATTAGGGTCAAGTTCTTGTCGTTTGAATTTTTTTAAATTATACATTTCTCATAAAACCTGCAACACAAATGCAAGAGATGATTTTGAGCATCAGTAGCCTACATCATCACACATCTTCCTTCATCACATTCTGACTTCTCCCTCCCTTGTCCATCTCCTCCCTCCGAGCCTTTATGCACAACCAACTCAGCGAGCACGCAGGACTGACGAGAAAAAGGAGACAATAGACAATAGTTTGTGCTGACATGATCTTTAGTTTTTAGGTAAAATATCACTCTGGGGGGAGAACGGAGAGCGATTAGAAACGCGATTGTTTCTTTACTGGTCTGTAGTTCCCTTTTTAATGCTGCCAACCGAGATTTCGGCTGGAGTGTGTTTCACCTCAAGGTATGTTGCGATTCTGTGACCGACGCTCAATAACAGGTTGTGTGAGAGTGTGAACGCATCTAAGACTACACTTTTGTTTTTGACTATTTCTTTGGTTTTTAACCTTTGGTTAACGCGATTTTTTAAGACTTTCTGCAGTGTTTGAGAATTTAAAGAAACACTATGTATTATTGTCATGCCATTATGAATATTATTTAAATACTAACAAGATTTAATTTTCTTAAGCTATTTCAGCATCAAATAGGCTACGGTTGCGTATTGTAGCCTATAGCCTATCGTTATTTCTAATATTGTAATTCGATTATATTTGAATGTGTTGTAGGATAGGCTACAAAATGTGGTTCACATGCAAAATTATGTCAATGCTATGCACTAATTATAGCCACAAAAAAACATTTGAGAATTAAATGTATGTTCTGTTTATTTGTGGATCCAGAAAAAAATTGTATAGCCTGTATAATAGCCCTATATTAATTCAAATGTTATTTATAATGTGGTTTACAGTTATGTATTCATTTTAAAATATATAGCCGATCTCTTAAATCAATTTGTAATTGTTTTTATTACAATGCCAAAATGCTACAATATTATGTTATTGTATGAATATTTCATTTGACTGTTTTGAGTGCCGTTTTGCAAAACTTAACTATTTTACTTAATTTGCAGAATCACAAATTATTTTTAGGATAGCATGTCAATACTAGTATTATTTATTTTATGTATAATTGATTACACATTTTCAAGCGTTTTAAACAGTTATTGCTTTTTTGATGTATTATGTGGGCCTAATAATTAGGCCATTATTAGGCGTATTCTATAGAATATTTATATATTTTGAGTAGGCTATATAGGTTTCTAGAATGGTTTAGATTAAATTGGTTATGCATAATAATAGCCTATTTTTTGAGAGGTTATATTGTTTTTATAATTTTGTGTAATTATAGATTTTCCATTATGGAGAACCAAATATCGTATAGAAAAAAGTATTTCTCCAATAGTTTCAAACAGTTTAATCTAATCTATACTGATCTCTAATAAAGGTTACCAACTACTAATAATATACATTTAAACTAAAATAAGACATAGGCTAATGCAATCATTTAATAATAATGATACATGTGCAGTGAAAATGTGATATAGCTTTCTCCATACGTATCAACTGACGTTTGAAAAAAATTCTAAAAATTGTGAAATATAGGCCTATGTCTGAATATTTTATAGTTTCCAAAACAAAATATAATATAATAATAATTTTTTTAGTTGGACAGAATTTCCTTTTAGCCTATATACATATCCCCAGAGATGAATGTACCATGATAATGTGTATTATATATTCTAAAGAAGAATAATATAAGAATTAAAAAGTATAAAAGTTATAAAACACGTTTAAAAAAACGTATCGCGTGAGACTCTTCCTTTCAATTCATTTATAATTTGTAGGATCTTAATAGCCGAGAGGCCTAGACAACACTGGAAATCAAAGCTCGTCATCACATGTGAAACCCTGCAAACATGTAACCATACAATTCAAGCACCAATGTTGCGTATTTATAATTTCACCAAAACCCCCCTTTTCAATTAGGCCTATCTATAGTAGCCTAGGTTGTATGCTGACTGTGTTTTTCTGTGCGCGTGTATTGGAGGGGATTGTGTGTGTGTGTGTGTGTTTGTGCGGGCGTCTTTAATATCATGTTATTGATTTATTTCTTCTCCTTTATGACAAGTATTGCTGTCTTTCAGTCAGTAACGCCTGATGGTCACTCATGTGTTCTGCCATCTTTTAATTCCTCCTTCTTTAAGCGATCACACAGAGGGAAGAAGAGAGGGGATGAAGACGGAGGAGACCCAGTCATGTCTGCAGCAGCCTCCGTCGTCAACGCCTTTCGGTGAGTGACAGCTGTCATTTCGCCTCCCGCCTAACCAAAACCCAGATTAAGCCTAACATATATGTTATAATATACATTTTTTACAAACGTGTGTGCGTGCGTATAGGCTACTGACTGGTCACTGGCTTTCGCAGACCATTTAAACCTACTCACGTGCTGTTTTCACCGTGCATTTCAGGCTCTGAATACGGCGGCGGCGGAGAAGTGTGTGCGGGCTGCGAGTCGCCCATTGCTGACCGATTTCTGCTGAGAGTGAACGAACGCTCCTGGCACGAGACCTGCGTCAAGTGCGCCGTGTGTCTGAGCGCACTGAGCGGGACCTGTTACTGCAGAGACCGCCTGCTCTACTGTAAACACGATTACGAGAAGTAAGAGCCAACACATTCTTATTAGCCGGACTCTAAAAATACACAGTCACATGCAAATGTAACAGGCCTATATGGTGTAGCCTAGTGCTAATGGTAACGCTACCCTACAGGGCCTTTGAGGCCTAGTATGGCCCCATTAATGTGAGTATAATGTACACATGCAAAATACTGCATGTTGCTAATAGTTGTGGGTATGTACTGTACACTTGTGTTCTGTTCACTAGAGTGTGGCAAGTGTGTATGTGCAATATATCAACAGGCTTGCCTTTTAGCTATAAAAATGGCCTGGACTCTTGTTTGTGTGCATGTGTGTGTGTGTGAGAGAGAGAGAGAGAGAGAGAGAGAGAGAGAGAGAGAGAGAGAGAGAGAGAGAGAGAGAGAG
>JAODUE010024549.1:0-19794 GCA_027564755.1 Amblyopsis hoosieri
ACCTCTACATGCTTTGTAAGTAGGAAAACCTGCAAAATCAGCAGTGTATCAAATACTTGTTCTCCCCACTGTATGTACTGTATGTATACAGGTACTATTACAATTATTATTACACAAAAAACATAATACCGTAGTTACAATTTGATAAATTACCTTCTACTGTCTCCATAAAAATAAATGAATGCTAATAATAATAATAATAATTATTATTATTATTATTATTATTAATAGGTTACTTGTCTTGAAGCACAATATAATTACTATATGGACATACCGGTACTGTCTACAGAGGTAAGGCAGCTTTACTGTAGTATGCTAGATGCTAGAAATATTTGACTTTGGCTTTAGTCAACATTTCAACAAACACTTTGTTGCCAGCAGATGTATCTCTCTCGTGAGACTCTTGTTGACCTTATAAACCCTATAGGACAGCTAATGTGTCTTCTTCAGAGGAAAGTGTAGAAACACAACACATTTCCAATAAGTCACATGATCCTGCATGATGTGGCAAAACCATATATTTGAAGAACGTGAGTAGAAAAGCGTGTTGCATGGCTCAAATCGTCAGAAGCACTGTCACATTAAAACCTCTGTGTTAAAATGTATTTGTAACCCCTCACAAATGTGAGCACACCCTTACCCATGCAGTCCAGTTTGGGGGTGATTCACCTCTGAAACCTTCTGCGTGGGACAACCCATGAAGAAGAGCGGTATGCAGAGGAGAAGGGAAATAGTCAGCATGGCAACAGAGAAGCGTGGAATTGCCTTCAGGGAAAGACCCGTCCTCTTCATGATAATCCCACCGATCAACATCCCCACTGCTAGTGCTGGTAGAATGAGCGCACCTGAGGGGTGTAGAGAGGTTTAGGTCACGCCATTACAGCTCTTTCACAGATCACATTTACTGAGGTTTGAAAACTGCAGATACCAATAACAAAGAAAATGTCACGTATCCCCTTTCC
Source organism: Amblyopsis hoosieri (assembly GCA_027564755.1). Taxonomy (NCBI): domain Eukaryota; kingdom Metazoa; phylum Chordata; class Actinopteri; order Percopsiformes; family Amblyopsidae; genus Amblyopsis; species Amblyopsis hoosieri. The sequence continues at coordinate 963 of JAODUE010024549.1, forward strand.
ATCACATGGGGGTTGTATTGTATTGAATCACTTTGACACGGGACATTTGATAAGATAACTATTTGGCGTATCCCTTAAACATTCACTGTGCTGCTTGGCACATTGAAATGACAGATGCTGCACAGACACAAAACCCTGTAGCAGAGGTGCTCACTTGCTAGTTGGGAATAATGCTAAGCAATGTCTTATTTAGACAGTGATTCATTTAAAATAGTTGGCTACTTGTGTGTAGTAGTAGTAGTAGTAGTAGTGTGCATTTCATTATTTTAACAGACTTCAAAACAGCAACGCTTTATTTTACAGTAAGCAGTTCTGGCATCTACGGCATCCATTAAATCTTTATTGTACATTCAGCTGTGTGTTATGGTTGCCTGAGGCATAAATTGACCATTTATTGCCTATTAAAGTTTATTTTACACCACGTTCACTTGTGTTTATAATTTGACGTACCTAAAAGAAGGCTGCTGTATGCCGGTGAGGCGCTGTATTGGCGTTCCAGAAACTTGTTCAGGAAGGTAGCTAGACCTGCGATGACTGAAGAGAAGCAGCACTGGGCCAGCACCAATAGCAGGAAGAAAGGGCTTAGCAGAAGACGAACAAACAGCTTTGGAAACACTAATCAGACCCAATCACAGACACACACACACACACACACACACTCTAGTTATGTTACTGACACAACATACAACTAACTGTCAAAATGTATTATCATATGATGTAAATGTTAATTTTAAATGGGTACTGGCTTGTAATAAACAAGTCGAAGATGTCATAACTGAAAATAATAGACTACTGTATGTAATACAGCTGTGGGTGGATCAAATGTTTCTTCTGAAAATAGTTTACTGCTTACTCTTTAGGAAATCCACCATTGTGATATCTGTTTTCTTCGACTCTTCATTCATGTCTGTTTCAGTTCCAATCTCCTATGTAATCAAATGTTAAATGAGTGTCTGGGCTAATCTGATCTTTTATATTTGAAAAACATTAGCAAAACAAGAGCACTGGGTTTTAATTTCCCAATGTTAAGCTTTGTCAAGTCTTGGGACACTGGCAGCTGGGCCACATTCATTTTGAATAAATGGGAAATTGCATTCAACCAATTAAATTATTTTATGAAATGCTTACATTTCTTGGCGGTTTTATACAAACATTTGAATAATCAAAACAATAATATAAAATGTATAACCAAATGTTTTTGCCCTCTCATTAGCAACTCATTTGATTTCAAATGTGACTTGCATTTTTAACTATTAGACATACTATGTGCATAATAATTTGCCTCCAAGGACATAAAAACGGGAGATAAACTCCAGCAAGGTAATATAAAAATCACCACTAGATGTCAGTAAAATACAAGAAGATGGGCTCCAACCCACAAATGACCCTCTGGGTTGAGAACCAAGTAGAGAAGTGGAACATTATTGACGTTTAGGGGTCATTCATAGTCAGTGTCAAATACATTTAGATTAGATCCACGTTAGATTCTCATTTAATCCCTGCCGTGTTTAATCCATTCAAGTCACACTTTCATATATATCATGTTTATGATGAAATTCTGTTACATAACCGAATTGCCACGAAAACACATCTTACATCAGCCTCTATTGACATGCTTCGTGGAAAGAAGAAGTAAGGGATAGAGGTAAGAGCCAGGCTCCCAGAGGATATGAGCAGGCCCATCCACCAAGCCCCGATCCAGCGTGGATCACTAGTGCTCAGCTCCTGGTTGGTCGCTGCAACACATATTAATGTACAACAGAGCAAGTAAACCCATCTATAATACATTCACTCTGGGCTAAAGGTACACTCAAGTATCACTTCACTCTAGTCTATATTTGACCCCACTGTTGTAACAACATGTTTCAGGCCAATTTGGCAACCATTGTTGGACTGAAACTGACCTGACTGATCTGTGGGGGTGTGTCCCATTGACATCTGCTTTCTGGTGTATTTCTCATGTGTGTCCTTCCCCGGTAAGCTCTAGCTGTAATCAGCGTTCTATACTATATCAACCTGCCGGTACCTGAGCCAGTGCTGTTCACATCCACGTAGATCCCCAGCATGACAGAGCCTAGCAGGTAACCAAACGAAGGCCCGAACACGGAGATGGCAAAGAGAATGGCTGTAAACGACAAGAGACTGGCTGTTAGACAGTAGGATAGACTGGCTGTGAGACAGTATGACAGACTGGCTGTTAGACAGACTGGCTGTTAGACAGGAGGACAGAGACTGGCTGTGAGACAGACTGGCTGTTAGACAGGAGGACAGACTGCTGTTAGACAGTAGAACAGACTGGCTGTTAGACAGGAGAGACTGGCTGTTAGACAGGAGGACAGACTGGCTGTGAGACAGACTGGCTGTAAGACAGGAGGACAGACTGGCTGTTAGACAGTAGAACAGACTGGCTGTTAGACAGGAGAGACTGGCTGTGAGACAGACTGGCTGTTAGACAGTAGAACAGACTGGCTGTTAGACAGGAGGACAGACTGGCTGTTAGACAGAGTGGCTGTTAGATGATATAACAGACTGGCTGTGAGACAGGAGAGAGTAGCTATGAGACAGACTGGCTGTTAGACAGTAGGACAGACTGGCAGTAGGACAGAATCTACACTGAAGCAGATCCTTGATTGTCAAGACAGATTAACACGGTAATACTCCCCTACAACAGACATGTGCCACAGTACATTCTAGTGTGCAGAATTGCCCAGAATATACCCATGGGACTAGTTCTGTATATTTAAGATTGTTTTCTGTTTATATAAACAAAAATAGATGTACTGCTGAACTACCGGTCGTTCACCTATGTAAAGGGGAGAGTTTCCAGGCCCAGCGAAGTCATCCACATAGGAAATCCCAAAGGGTTGGATTGGCACAGAGCCCACGCCAAAGAGAATCTGAGCACCGGCCATAAACAGCCACAGCTTGTTGGTGTCAGTCAGACGGGTAGCCTCTCCTTGGCCACACGACTCTGTGGCGCTGGAGTTCATGTGCAGGTTGCAAATGTCATTACGATCTGGAAGTGCGGTTCGTGGAAGGGGCAGAAGAAAGTGAACAAGCAAGTTATGAACAAGCATGCGAATGTACCCAGACTAGCTTGCTTTCATTTCAATAAGGGTCTGCAAATGATAATCTACGTGAGGCCATGGACGTCCAAGAACAAGGTTAAGTGGGGCAGAAAGGAGCAGGGGGAAGGAAACAAATTAAATGCACAAGAGATAAATCTGCTTTAGTTGGCTTTGTTTCAGTACATAGACATTATGTTTTTTCACATGATTTATGCGATGATTTAACTGAGCAGCAGCAGGCTTTCCAAATCCCACCCTCCCCAGCTCCTCAACTCCCTTCAATCCCACGACACAGAAAGCCAAGTACAATACACAGGAACAACTTCTGTCAAGTTCTATTGAGTCACAGTTACAGACCAAACTACAGGTCCACACCGTGTCCAAGCTGTGCATGACTTAAAAGGTCCCATATTATTGCAACTGTCCTTCTCTCCCTTCGAGCTGAACATTCTGTTTCAGTTTGATTTATATTTTTTAACATGTCGTAAGTTGATTGGCTATCTGACCGGGAGTAGGGGGATAGGTCAGACATCGGTTACAATACAGAAATAGTGTCACACCAAATGTAAATAGCTGTTTGGGATTTTGTTTCTAAAATGAGCCTAGCCCTTCAGACAAAAAAAATGACAACACAACTGGAAGAGCTTGAACTCTTACAACATGGGTCAGTCTTATCTGAACTGCTACAGCGGTTGTGTAGGAACTTACCATGTAAAACCGAGTCGAACTCGTAGGGTGGGGATAAAAAGTGAGGCAAGGTCAGGATCATGGCGCTGACAGACATCAGCAGGCCGCCTATACCGATTAGTCGAGGGCGGTGAACGCGACATCCCAGGTAACTCACAAATACTATAAGAACAGTGTTGCCCACCTGTAAGACAGACGTGTATCCATTCACACACATTGTCTCAAACGCAGATATTGTACATTTGACCATTGTGTCATTTCATTATGCTTTTATGTTTGATTGCTAAATCCTAGAACCAGATAATGTTAACGTTGAAAGCACCAGTAGGAAGAAATACAAATACAGTTACACAACTGACTGCATACTGTATTACCCGTAAGGCCGTTTTCACGTCACACATCAGCGAACAGAAATTCAGTCTCATTAAATGTGATTGAAACGTCCAGATTTTCAAAGTTTCAGTGAAATGCCAAGATAAATTCCAGAGCCTTACAGAGTGCAAATAAAGAACTTTTCTGATACAGCAATTTTGAAAGTATGATTGCACTGGTTAGAATTACATTACCTAACATGCTTGTTTAGTTTTTCTTTAGTTATATATATTAAAAAGTACTGTTCCAAAATAAACTGCACTCTTAGGAATTCTCAGGAAATGTATAAATAAAATATATCATGAACATGATAATTTAAGTTAATTTGTTTTATTTTTTGGAAGGGTTCCACATAATATGCCCACATGGTTCTTCACCCTTCTCCCATACAGCCGTATGTACTACAAATGTGCATACAGCATGTACATTTGTAGACAGGTGTTTGTTATATGTAAACCACGAGCTGGGAAGGAAAACTGTGACTGTACAGGGCATTACTACACAATCTGTCTCCACTACCTTGCGGTGGAAACCAGCAAATCTCCCACATCTGAGTCAGAGAGCTTGGAAACAGACAGGGCTCAAATGATAGCACTTCCACATTCAATTTTTGGAAGATGGGGGTGGGGGACCTTTCACCCTTTATGCAGACCAGAATGACTCAGCGTTCCAGGTCAATGGGGAGGTCCACACATTTCACCATATTATTGCTTATTATTTCTCTCTGGGGGCGTTAACGGGTATTTTGACCAGTTTTTTGTTTCAAGGTAAATTCAATTTCAGGCAATGCATGGTAGATTTAGATGCCTGGGCGTTGCCCACATCAGCCTCCACAGCAAAATGCCATTAGTGACACGCCCATTTAGGACACCAGAAGCGTTCCACTATTGGGTCCATTGAAATGCATTACAACGCTCCATCTTTGTTAATATTCAATATCTCTCAAGTGCTGAGAGCTGGCACTCTGTAATGTTCCCCCCTTAAGTAACTCCTAGGGTCTGTAACAGAACTTTGGGGTTCTACAATTGCTGAAACAAAAGTTGAGGAGGGTATTTTTAACCTTCTTTCTTACCTCGTGGAGAGAGGAGAGGGTCCCCGAAGAGTAGCTGTTGAGGCCAAAGCGTCTCTCAATTGTGGTGATGGTGCTCTTGAAATAAGAGCTGTACAACAGCTGTGTGAGCTGTAGGAGGCTGTGGCACAGGATAAACACCTACAGTAGGGGGCGACACACGCACAGTGTCTTGTAAACATCAAATGTTATGACAACGTATGTCTGTCTGTATGTCTGTGTGTCTGTGTGTGTGTGTGTGTGTGTGTGTGTCTGTTTCCTTAAATGTACTAATTTGGTTGGTTTTTAAAGAGGATATCAAATGTGGTGCAGGTGTTAGTGTTCTCCTATTGTCAGGTAGATAATGTGTATACTGGTCATTGGGCACAGAGCAAGGTAGCCCACAGCACTCACACACTTACACTTCTAAGGCTAGACAGAAAATAGGTTCATTTGTGTGATTCGTGTTATGTTTTTTTAATTATTTACACTGATAACAACATTAACAATGTCTGTTCAATTTGACCAGATTATTTCTCCCTAATAATTTAGTCTGACAATACACTATTTCAGACAACCGTGAGAGAGAATGCCGTCATAAACAGTTCAATGAACGTACAGTAATTTGTGTTAGCACCATTGGAACACTCTTAAAAACATGTTGAAATAAAGCAAGACTCTGCCCAACAGTAACCCAAAGCACCCCCTAATGACAGCACAGCACAGCTCACTGCCTACAACAAGCTGTGGGATGTGCTACATTCAGGTGGATCACAGCAGTGTGTCTGCACCACTGATACTACAGCAGCAGACAGAATTAGCTCAACTGTAAAACGGTTTGTGTGGCTGTGTCCTTAAATTGTGATGTCATATCGCTATTTTTATGCATGCTGGAAAACATGATCACGAAAGAGTAAAGAGATATTGTAGTTATATAACATTTGAGGCACTTGGAAGTGAGAACCAATGTTAACCAATATGTCAGCTTCTGTAATTTAGCATTCCATTTTAGTGAGTTTCTGTGCCTGGGTGTTTTCTCTGACACAATGACACATCCTGTACTATAGATCAAAGTCACAAACAGGAGACTCCCAGTGATCAGGGAGAGGACCCAACCATGCTATCTGTGTGTTGGCAGATGGACACAGACACTTGTACAGTGCTATTCAAACAGATCCGGCTGCTCTAGAGACACACAAACACACAAAGTACCCTGAATGGACATGTTGATATCTGGAGTAAATTTGCTATGAAAACACAAGCAGTGATTCAAGGCCTTCTGTAATTTACCATCCAGATTCAGTAAGGAAGAATAAACTGCCCGTTTGACTCTGGAACAGTTAATGCTCAGCTTTATGCCTTGTAAGCACACACAATGGCCGCCTTTATGGTGTTAATATATTTTATCCATGCATTGTATGAAGTGGTATTTAATTATAGTAATGTTTTGATGCAACTGACGAGATGAAAATTGTACTGGCAGGCAAATGAGCCCCTCTGTGAGAGATTTAGCTTAAAACAAACAGTTGTTATTAGCTCCTGTCAATCTTTTCTGCCAGAGCCTTAGGTCAGGCTAAACTACAGCTTAGACATTTCTTTCAAGGAATTGTATATATAATTTAACCATTCCATAAAAAATAAGGTTGTCAGATATCATGTTTCATAGGCAAGTGCTAACTAATATCTTGTTCTCAAGGCTTTCTGACAGTCTGGCATCTAAAGTAAATAATTTACCATAGTCCATTATCTATTATGAGTATGGGTGCTTAACATTCACAAATACAGCACTGCACAGTTTATTCTGCAAACCCCAACATCTCTGCATCTTATATTCATCAATACACACACACATACTTTCAGTGAAAGCCACTAAATTATAGGTTTTTTAAAGATAGGCCAAATTTATAGCATAGGTGATTAGTGCTATGGAAATGTTAGTGAGGTATTAGGTGAAATACGAAATGCAGGCAGGTCTAGAGACTCTATGCAATGATAGAGTTATTTCTTCTGCTGCTCCCTGTCATAGTGATAAACTATCAAACCAGTCTGTCCTCGTAAACTTTGCAGACGAGTGATTACAAACGTATCCCTGTATAAGCTCTCTTGTACAGTTGGGGCACAGGGCCTCATCCTCTACTGTTGCCTGTTCATATGTATGATTTACGTTGACATGAAGCACAACATTGTCCTGATTTTCAATATGCTCCACTAGACCTTGGTATCCTGTACCTCTCCGTCCCTGGTCTTAACGCTCAGCTCTGCCTGCTGTGAGGTAACAATCGAGGGAAGCTGGGACATACATTTCGATAAGCTTTAATCTCCAGGACTCGTGCTGGAGCCATTAACGTGGACACTTGTACTTCCATTAAAGAAGCTTATATACGTCAAAGTAAAATAAACAGACGTGGAAGAGATCGGGGCGGGGGCTTTAAAGAAGAAAAAGATCTGTGCAGCAAGACGTCTCTGGGTTGAAAGTACCCATTCATAGCCGCAGTATCTTTCCCTCTATTGTGAAACAAACTTAAAACATTTTGCTACACAATGGCCTCATGAACAAAGCTCGGAGAAGTTACCTCTATTGATAAGAATCAACACAACAACATGCCGGGAATGGTCAAAATCATAATGTAGCACTAGAAAACTAAAAACTGAAATAAAGCAAGTGCCTCAATGACGTTTGCTGACTTTAACAGAAAGCAGGCAGGCAAATGGGAACTACTTGTACGCATTCTGTGTGTAACGTAGGTGTACTCAAGGTGTAGTCAGGAGAAGATAAGTTGAAAAGTTGCCGTGAAGAGAAATAATATCTTGATCACGCTCAGCAAACACACAGCAAAGGGGCTTTACAGCATGCACTATTGTCAAGGCAAGATGGATGGCTATGATATAGCTCCCATTGAAACCTTCTGTGGCCCCAGCTGGCTTTCAAGAGGGCCAACTGATTGGGATACAGTGCTTGTCAGTGAACAACAACTTTGCCAACTTTGTCGCAATTTCTGGACGGTCAGCCGGGAGTAAAGGATAAGTTATTCTATTGCATTATAATGAATGACAGAGCGAATCTGCAAACCCACAGTGTGTTAGTTTGAAGGAAGACGTCAGATTCACAGTGTGTAAAAGCTAGAAGATGGGGTTGATTTGGCAAGGTAATTTGCAGAAATTACACCGACAGTTAAATATATAATATATAACCAACTCATTAATGTTATCATGAAGCCTTATCGACAGGACAGAAAACTAAAATACACTTTACACTCCCATCCACCCACTCACTGTTACAAATCAGATGGTTGAGCAAGAATACTGTAGTATTGGGCCTAGGCTTTAACATTATGTCATTAATACCCAGACGGGAAGTCAAAGCCTCAAAGATCACACAATTTTCACACAACATGCCATCTACAATGTACTGTATACTATGGCATGTGTGATTTTAGCCTAGTTGGACAACATATATTAAGAGAGTGAGTTGCCATACAGAGATGGACAGCACAGCCCAGAGCCAAACACGTTTTGGAGAAGCAGTCAAAAACGTCGGTGATCCAAAGTGTCAATTCCAAAAATTCCTGTTAACAGATGGAAATGGTCCTGGGGTAGGCTATTGCAAATATGAGACCCCTACTTAAAACGTGCCTTGGAGGCACACTAATGGCTATTATTACTAGTATTATGATTCATATTAGTTTGCTCAACTTCTTTAAGCAAACACCTATGTGACTGTTCAGTATGGCATAGTTGACTCCTTTCTCTAAGACAGGAGCCATATTAGCCTACTATATTAAATATGTTGCTTTGGTCCTCTGTGCCAGAATTGCATACAATATAGTCAATGTCAATTCAGCAGGTTATTTGAAACATTTTGTGTAACAAATGATTACACAAAATTCTAATATTTATATATCCCCCTCCTTTATTGCCTAAAGTAGTTGTTGTATTAAACAGGGCTACACGCATTGAATTTGGTTTTAAAATGTTCGTGCTTCAATTAATGTAGTCTATCAGGTCACTCCGTAACGTTCAAGGAGAGGCTTTGGAGTGTCAGTGCAATGTGTAATGAATGACAATGATGAAATGCCTTCCATAAATAAATAACATTAGAACACGTGTTAGTGCATGTCGTGGTTGATTAAAGTCCACTGGCAATAACTGTAAACAATGTGAAGGAGCTTTTTTTAAATATATACATTAGGTAAGCATGACAGGAACGACCTACAGTAAACAAAGTGCTAAAATCTGCATAATTTCATGTATGCTTGCATTGCAATCTTTCCAAAAGATTAAAATGACTAAATATAACTATAGGCTAAATTAATGCTGATGAATATAAGAACAAATTGTGAACGGGTTCCTGTCCTATTCTAAATTGTACGAAAAATCGCCCTGCTATAATGTTAACACGATTACACTTACCTTTATGTTGCTAAATAATGGCCTGTGTTTCTTCAGTTCTTTAGCATACATCACCATTTTTATCAGGTATATAGCCTGTCCGGTACAGTAGCCTACAAAGTAGCAAATCCCTGCCTTGGTGGTTATGTCTTGGTCTCCACTCCGATTAGGTTCACTGGGCTTTTATGAATATCAGTGATGTAACTGGACTCAGCCCACAGCTCCACGCGTAAAGGTTTTGAAAGTAGGCTATGTGACACCGCAATTCACACCCCTAAATTGTGATTTCATTATTGTTAATGTCACTGATTTAAGGCCAAATTGCTGGCTACTACGTGTGGCCAAACCAAATCGACATACAAATATTTAAGTGTATTAGATAGCCTATATTTTCATAAGATTTGAATCGTAGCAAATTAGAGCAATTGCAACAGGCCTACTGCCTACATCGCATTTTTTTAAACCAACAACTAGTGTGGCCGTGTAGGGTAGGGTCCATTAGCCTATGTGATCTGGTTATGTCTATGTCATATGTCTTATGTTAAGTTGAATGTGAAATAATTGTATTTATTTTTTACCTGGAAGCGCAACTAGTTGGCATATCCTACAGTGGTGGCTTTACCACACAGCGTGGTCTAAGTCAAGAGAAGACAATTTGATCAGTGCTTCTGCACAATGCAGATATTATATTTGTATTAAAACAATCGGCAAGGCAAAAAAGCAGTAACAAAAATAGCAATGCAAAATAAACAAACGACCACAGCAATAGAACTTGCATTATTCTGTGAAAGAGTGAGCAGGTGTACTACAGCCTAAAATGTATTTCACACTATAGGGCTTCATGCTTTTGGCTTAGATTGTGACTTCAATATATGTTATACACAAACAATTGATAGTGACCATCAAAATCCACATTTAACCTACTTGCAAAATGTTTAAATCTAATTTAAATTAATTATTGTGGCAGGTTAAGCAGCTAAAGGAAAATAATCTACACTATTCCCTAAAATAGCATAGCAAATAGCCTAATATCTGATCACCAAATAAATACCAAGTCAAATGTCTGCTTACCTTTCTGGACAAAGTGATATATTTTAAAGCATGTGTAACATGTGCTGCTGCTATGGCATTACATACCAGTCTGTCTGTATATGTATGTATGTATGCACACACGCGCACACACACACGCACGCACGCACACACACACACACACACACACACACACACACACGCGCACGCACGCACGCACACGCCAGTCAGATCTGTCGTCATCTAGTTTTACCCTTAAAGTGATTAGACGAAAATGTAGATATTTATGATGTATTTGATTTTGACAACACTGCACTAAATGGAAATAAAAATGTATGCAAATACATTTTTCAAGTCCTGTTTAATTTGTGGATATGAATTCAGCAAATATTTGAATAAGTTCCCCCTATTTTAACATGCAGTGACAAAGATATCACAATGATGATAAAGGTGTGAAAAAGAAATTAGGCAGTTCTCTCCTTGCAGTGATAATTAATGTCCTGCTTTAAAACATGTTTTAAAAACATCAGTGTTCTGTACACATATCAAACAAACCAAAAAAAAAAAAGTATAACCCTGTTTGGAATAGCAAAACTAAACCACACAGGTACCAGTAAGCAATGTTGATCCTTGCATGACCTGTGACATCATTCCAACCCTTTCATCTTAAAACAAAACTGCCATGTCATTAAAAGAAACATGGCTGACATGACTCTCCATACAGTCCTTTGGGGGGGAAATTAAAAAAAATATATAATAAAGTTTGTGGTGCAGAATTTGTGCATCTTCCATAGACGGTCAATGAACAGGAAAAATGTGGGTGGCTCTGATGAAGTGTCTCGTACCAAACTTGAGTTTACCATAGAGGGAAGCAGCTTCTTTGGGCTATAGAAACATATACAGAGGAAGCCCTGGTATCCAAATTACACTGTAGAAAACTCCTTAAGCACATCCACAAACCCTTTAACGCTGTTGTATACATTATAAAAATGGTTTAAAAAAATAAAAAGAAGAAAAAAGGACTGTTGATGCACCTAGATTTGTGGAGGCGTAAAGTTTTAACTTCAGTGTTTCTTTAGATAAGGCACAATTTCATGCAGGCAATTCCTCAAGCTCTTCGCAGGGGGCAGAACCAAAAGGCTCGCGGTTCACACATAAGCCCCCAGAGCAGCATGAAACTCTGTGAGACATTGTACAAGCTGCTGGAACTTGGGTCTCTCCTCCGGGTCCAGCGCCCAGCAACAAGCCATTACAGCAAACCTACAAGAGCACAGTGGCGGGAAGAGATAGGTCAAAAGTCACGCCTTTGCTGGCAGGAAATTACTACATTTATGCAGTATATATAGTTAGTGTGAAATGTGTGCAATGACATATTTCTCATTCCTGAATCAATCAGTGTATCCTGGTACTGCAAAGGTGCCATTTCTTTCTCTCTATGACTATCATCTTTCTGCTCTTAATGAACAAACACTTTATTGTTTTGGCTATTGGACATTATTTTAGAGATTGATGACAAGATGCTGTAATCATTATTCTAACAGAACGTTGTTTTCTTACAATTGCTGGTACAGTATATGACCTGATCCTCTATTGACCAATGTACTACGCCGCTTTACATTTTACAGCATTTTGCAGCTGCAAAATGCTGTAAATGTAAAAAAAAAAATTACAGTGACACTGTAATGTTCCAATGTAAAGAAGTACATTATTTTAATTGCCTATGGCCCCCTAACATGGGAGAACAACCTTTGGTTGGTTTAGCATGACCATATATGTACTCTTTGCTACCCAGTGCCTGCAAACCCTGCATATTGGTCAAAGCCAAACACTATAGGAGCTTAATATCCCTGACCACTGCAGGAAGTTGATAAGATTAATCTTACAGTAACACTGGCAGTGGCTACACATTTGAGCCAGCTACATAATGATACAAACAATGTTAAAGTAGGTTTAACTGCAAGAACAGGCCAATCTCTCACACACACTCACACTAAACTTGCAATATTGTCTAGATTTGTCAGTCAGATTTGATTATTTACGATGATGATCATAGCATGGATGAGAACCAGGAAGAAAAATAGTTTAACCCCTTAGAATAAGATTCATTGAAGAAATTCCACTGTGTTCAACCCCAAATAGAGGTCTTCACAGGTCCAAAACATTGGACCTGATCTGAAATTAACCAAAGCATTTTTCACCAGACCCTATTTGCATAAATAAAAAACCCATAAATTGAAATCCGTTCCGAACGGATCCAACGACAAACAGATCCTTACCCAAAAAGTGCCGTGGATTTTTTTTTTTACAGACTCATACCCGTTTGGGACCAAAAGATCTGCAGAGTACTGAAAGAATAAAAATAACCTTAAAATTGTCAATCAATAGTCAAGGAATAGTGCAGAATAGTGGCTGAGGAACGTTCCCACACTGCCGTCAAATGATAAAAGGCAGTAAATTAATTTGTCAGATTTGAGTTAAATATTTAGACTTATCAACGGAAGCCAAGGCTGGACCTATTCAATGTTTAAATTTGGAATTCCTATCACGGACCATGGTCAGACCCGCAAGCAAATAAAAGTATAAGCATGCCTATACATTTTAAGGAGCGCTGGCAATAGTATTGCTCACTGGCGCCACTGTTTTGTAAAACTATGAAAAAAAAATACTGTTTATTTCAGTTTTAACATTTTGTTTTTGCTTCTTTATATATTTTAAGCTACATATAATAATTAAACATTAATTAATTATCGGGTGCAGTTGGTAAATCGCATTTACCCAAGAATCATAGCATTTATGTCAGACCCGACCCACATCCGAGTCAAACAATCAAAGTCTCGGAATTTCGGGTCTCGGGCGACCCGTAAATAGCTCTAACCCTAAACCTAATTTGTTAGCACTGTATAGGGTTCAATATTGAAAACGCTTTAAGTGTAACTGCACCCCAGCTGTGCCTGACTCCAACCATTGCACAACTTTGAAAAACTCTAAAATGTAATCCATGAGCTAATAAGGGAGTGGAGGGGAGGCCCCCCATTAATATTAACATTAACATTTGAATTTTATGATGCACAGTGGGCGATGAGTACTGTTGTTTTGAACAAGAGAGTGAGGGAAGCAACGTACAACTCATCGGGACAGTTGATTGGCTGTGCTATCCTGTATCCGTCCTTTAGGTAGGCAGACATCTCAAAGGGATCGATGTCCACATAGGGGGTCTGCCCCAGGGTCATCAGCTCCCACAAAGTCACTCCAAAGGCCCACTGTGAACAACAACGCCACATATATCTGAGGATTGGCAGTTGCAGTTGAAAAACACATGGTAAATACATTAAAATTAAATTATATTTGCACTGATTTAATGAGATACAAAAAGATAGCAAAGAGCTGATAGTGGCACCTTGCAATTATACAGAATAAAGGAGGAAAGTGTATATGGCTTATACAACACTATTTTAAAGCTTTAGATCAGGGGTTCCCAATATTTTTTGTGCTAAGACCCTCCTAGAGAGGACATCTATTTAGAGACCCACCAAGTACCAAGGTATTGTAAAAAACCTATCAATTTTAGCTAATTATATACTTTTACATTTACCATTTACCATTATTTCATCCAATCAGGAACAAGTAGTCTATTTGGCCACAACCTTACTCACGACCAATGAGTGGAACAACAGGCCAGTAAAGCACGGAAGCCTTTCATTGATATTCTTCATTCATTCAATGGCCGCTTGCAATTTATGCGACCCACTCGTTCCTGCTCATTACGGAGTGTTGTATGCCGGTGTGAGAATGTCAGAACACGGTGATCCAAGCCAACTCTCTCTCCTTTATGTCCCGCGATAGCATTGATTTATATTGATTTCTCAACATATGTAACCAACACACTAATTCCTTTTAAAGTCCTAAAGTTAAGAACCCATTAACATTTGATTTTATTGTTTTAAAGGGCAATAATACAATAAAATAAATGCTCCGTCAGATCAGGTGACGTAGCTTTGGTTGCCATGTAAACTAATGTTGGATTGGGTATTTAGGATGTCCTAACCTGAGATCAGATAGGATGAAGATAGATTCTGTAGGATAGGATAACTAAAGTAAGTTAGGATTTGCTTCTGTAATACCAAATTGGGAATAATCTTGTGTAATACAGCCTCTACCAATATAGACGGGTCAGGTGAAGACGGGGCAGACAAACGCATACATTGGGAACAAGTTGGCCTGAAACCTGCAGTACCTGTAATCATGCTGTGCAGGCTCTGAATAAAAACCTGCTCTTGACACAGTTGGCGGTAGCTGAATTCACTGGTGCGGCCATTGTTCCGGCCATTGTTCCTTGTTACAATTACCTTTTCTTATGGTGTAAGCCATTATAATGCTGCTACTACTATCAGGCCAAGTATATTTAATTAATTCTACATTACAGTATCCCTTTACAGTATCCTTTTACAGAAGAAAACAAGGTCTTTAAAAGGAAGTGAAGTGAGCAGATAAAGTGATGAACAGGGAAGGGTCTCTTAAGGAAAGGTATTTTATATATATTATTGCTTCATAGGCTACAGCAAATACATTTTATATTATTTATACATTAACCACTTAAATTAGTTTAACTTTGACTTTTCCATTTTAATTGCCGCTTGTTATGTGCAAATACAGTCAGTACCGGCACTCAATTTCACAGTACAGTAAATGACAAAAGCACATCCTGTCCGGCAATCCACCCCGCTTCCTTATTAGTCGGCAAGGCTGCGAGCACCATTTCCAGGTAGGGTCATCATCGCGTCCCGATGAGTCCCCTCACCATGGAGATCCATGGCGTGAGTCAACCCACCGGCATGAAATACGTGTGCACTCCGTCCTAATACACTGTGTGTTCCTAATACAAGTTAAAGATTAGTGGTCTGTTTATGCAAGGCCTGTCGGCACACAGGAGGTAACTGCCAGGCAGTGTAGCGCAGGAATGCACGGGGGGGTGGGGTGGGGGAAGAAGGTGGGGTTGGGTTGGCACATCTTGTCCGAACACACAAGGGCGAACCCTGGACGCTTCCTGAGCATCTGCAGCAGTGCTCCCTGGGTTATCCTGCAGCGGGCAGGGTGGAAAACGGTCCTCGCTCACATCCCGCTCCCGGCGAGGATTCGGTGAGGACGGCTTTATTACGGGGCAGCCTCTGTCTCTGTCTCGCTGTCTTTGTCAGCCGGCTGTCACACGTCATGCTTATCTTGAACACACCACGCATGGATAATCTCTCTCTAATCAGTGAACACCCTAGAACCATTTAAAGGATAGGTTCTTTACAAAGCACGCCAAAGACCTTTGCTTCCCATCACACGCTACAGTATAATGCGTAGCATTGAATTTGCACTGAGAAATGTGCCGCTGTTCGTCTCACACTTCAGGGTCAGCAGACCTCAAACAGGTCAATGAGCACTTTCTAAAACAGATATTTGAAAACAGGGAAACTTGTAGTATTGTCAGTGTGTCTGCTGAGTGTCTGCTAAGCGTCATTGAAAGCGTCTTTGCTAGTTTCAGACGGATTACGTCGGGTTGAAACTTCCTGTCCATTGACCTTATTGTCTACTTGTGGTCACCTTGAGTGCCAGTGGGCGTGATGGTCTTATAATGAGGTGTGGTAAGGCACATTGTTGGCAAATTACTATTTTGAGGCAGTGGAAAGCTCGCCTGACCATCTAAAACTTGGTCTTAAGTAAATTATGCAGTATTTCACTGTTATTTTAAGGGTGGATTATCTTCGTGTCTCACACACACTCACGCACGCACGTACAAACACAAGACATCAACATATTTCAGGGAGCTCTGGAAACCTGCTGTTGCCATAGATGGTCTCCTCAAGCGCTTTCATGTTGTGAACGAGCAGAGAAGGGCTCTTTCATACAACTTGGCAAATCCACCGTTGTAACAGCAATCCGTCAAGGTGCAAACGCACCTGGCTTCTCTTACACCCAAAACTCATGATTAATGTAACGAGTAAGTAACTCTTAGCACCTAACCATTCGCCTGGTGCTGCTGTTAAACTAGCCAAAAACAGATTGGGACACGCCCCAAATGCAACCACTGTGCTTAGATTGTTAAAATAGGGCCTGAAGTAGCCCCCTGATGCTAATTGTTGTTGCTTTTTTGTCTAAATTAAGACATACATGACTATAATGGGAGTTTCCAGTTTTGAGAAAAGTGGCTTTTGAAGCAGGATTGTGCTGCACACCATTAGAAATGCATTACACCAATATATACACTGTGCCGGTACTGCATCTAGTCAACAGCGTAATTTCTCACCACATCGCTGGCGCTGGAGAAGTCGTTGTGCAGCAGGCTCTCTAGCGCCATCCAGCGGACGGGCCGGTTCTCATTGTCCCCGAGGCAGTGGTAGTCCATGGGGAAGAGGTCGCGGGCCAGGGCGTTGTCGGTGATCTTCACCTGCATGTTGTCGTCGATGCTGTCGGGGGAGGGGGCGAGAAACCGACGGGCATTGTTATGGCTCTGTTCTTTGCCACCGTGTGCCTAGCAACAGTGCACTTTAAAGTTAGACGACGGGTGGATGGGGGGATGGGGGGGGGGCAGACGACACGACAACTCAATCACTACTTATAAATAGTGTGTTAAAATTTAGGAAACACAAACGTGAGAACAATAGCAAATGTGAGCTGGGTCATGGACACTCACACACAGTTCCTGGCTGCCAGGTCTTTATGTATGACCTCTCTGCGTGCCAGGTAGCTCATCCCGCACGCAATCTGAATGGCCATGTACACCAAGTCCTGCTGGGATACAGCCTGAAAGGAAATGGAAGGGAGGAGGCTGCGGTCAAATAACAGGGGAGAGGCATTCTTTCCTTATGCCGTGCGTTTCGTGCCACTGCGGCATTCTCGGTGTGGAGCACAAATAAGTCGACGTGTCCCTTGTTCTTGGGTGCATGTGACCTGCGCAGCGACAAGAGCTGCGCCAACCGGAAACAGCTGTTTGTTTCTGAACACGAGCAAAGGTCAACGGGGTCATTGTGTGAGACATTGCCCACTGTGGTGCAAAAGAAAAAGAAACTGTTGCTGGTGCAGTGTGGCGTGAGATGGATAAGGTCAGGTGTGTCCGTCTCATTATTCCCCTAATTAACCAAAACATGCCTGATGTCTAAGCTGCAGTTTACAAAACCTTTAATTACCAAAACCTGGGTGTGCGTGTGGCCAAACGTCCTGCGCCCCCCCCCCCCGCCTCAGAAAACAATAGCTCAATATGAAAAAAGGTAGCGGTCATGCCCGGTAGGACAGCTCCTGAAGAAGCGTTTGTAAAACCACTGTTTATATAAGCCACTCTGAGTCAGACAGTCGAGCTATGAGGGCCGTCAGCTTAGACGCACACAATGTGCTATCTATCTGACGGGGTGACTCAACCTATTAATTAGACCCTACAGCACAGAGAAAAACAACTTGTTGGCAACCTGCGCTGTGAAGGAACCTTTTAAGGCAACAGCACAGACGTCACGCCAATATCGCAAGTAAGGCCACTTCCCACCATACGAAATTGAATGCAAACGTGTCATCTGAAAAGGAGATTTAAGCCTAAACACCTGTCTGAAACAAAAGGGACACCTGAAACCACATTTTCCAGATTGCATGTAGGATGAACGCCACGGTTCCATCTCAATCCCTTGCAGACAGCTTTATAAACCACCGACACCCACCCGATGCAAAGTCACGTAGGTGATTTACAGCTTCACGTTTATTGCAACAGCACAAGGAAGAAGTTAATGACGGTCTTTGTCAGCCACCCCCGAGTGCCAAAAGAACGTAATGAGTTTGCTGAGGATTAGGTGATGTGCGTTACCTGAATCTTTACAAAAGGGGCTTTGATTGATGCAAAACGAGTTGCAAGCTTCGTCTTGTCGCGACAAAGTGTTGAATGTTTTTCCTCTGAGAGCAAAGCCTGCATTTAGAGGCTGATTGATTGGCTGAACCACCAGTGCGACTATGCCAAGTGCATCAAAGGCTCCCCGGTGTTAAACCAGCACAAAAGCTGTACTGTCTTCTCACAGCAACAAATATATCTACCCTGAGCATAATGCTCCAAGACATAAAAAGTCATTATGAAAACACTGCTGGTTGATATTGGCCAATGTCAATTGGTGATTTGTTACACAGCATGTTCTGTTAAACTTGATAACACAAGAACGGGGGGGGGGGGGGGGGGGGGGGGGGGGGGGGGGGGGGGGGGGGGGGGGGGGGGGGGGGGGGG
>JAODUE010024557.1:0-22944 GCA_027564755.1 Amblyopsis hoosieri
TTTCAATGTTTAAAAAATGGTGGTTGCCTGCTTGCTCCCAACATTGTTACCTCTCCAGTTCAGCCCCCCCCCCCCCCCACCACCACCACCACCCCCCACATTGCAGGAAGTATTTACATTTCATACAGACTACAAAAAAAAACAAAAAACAACACTTCACAATGCTTATCCCATTCTGTGTCAAGAAGGAGGAAACAATCTGCTAGACTGAGGTAGTTGTGTGGGCGGGCAGCAGTCATCTTGACAGCTGTGTGCCCGGGGTGTGGTAGACCACAGTGGACTGCGTGTGGAGGGCACAGGCCTAGCATGAAAGGGAAAGCTGGTAGAGGACGTGTCAAGGTTATTGTGGAGGTAATCCTGCATGGGAAGGGGGGGCTTGGCCGTGACAGTTCGGTGGGGGGGTTTCTGGAAGAGCTTAAAGGAGAGGCCAGCTGTACAGTTGCAGGCTCGCTGCCCTCGATGATGGCGTAGGTCAGTGGGTGGCGGCGGGGACCGCTAAACTGTAAGGGGGAGCTGATGGGAGACGTGCCGAGCTGCCCGACTCTGTGCCGCAAACCAGCTGCTGGGTAAGGACGCCGCGCGGGGATGAACTTGAACGCAACTCATCTGGTATGGCTTGCCAGGGCGCAAGGCGTGCAGAAGCCAGAGACGAAGGGTTAAGGACAGCTGGCAGTGAGAAAGACTTTGTGTCTTAAGCTAAGGGCAACCTGGAGGCAGATGTGAATCCAGGAGATAAGTTGAGAAAGCCACCTTAGCGTGACATCTCTTCATCATGACATAATCCCCAGATAGAGACGTGTCCATCTCAAAGCTTAAGTAAACCTCAATTCCACATGTTCAATTTTACTGCTGTATTGGAACGACCTTTACTCATCTGTACCCACATTCCCCTAAAGGCCATATATAGGCCACTTAGATAAGCAGAATGTGAAAAGTAAAACAGAAGGTCATTCATGCATGTTTACAGTGCCACACCCAGAACTTGAACTTAAAACAGTAAAAATTGGCAAAGTATAAAATATTATACACATACTTGTAGTTTTTATATGTACAAATAAAGAAACATGCTACAAAGCTAATTCAATTTTAGCTTTTTAATTCCAGTTAGCCTCCAAACGTGATTTCTTTTGGGGGGAGGGGTACTCAGTTACCAGAAGAACAACAAAAAAATGTTTTTTTAAATTAGCCTCCAAACGTGATTTATTTTTAGGGGGGAGGGAGTAACTGGTAACCCAGTTACCAGAATAACAAAAAAAATTATAAAAAGGACCATGGGCAACAGAAAGCTTCACTGTGGCAATGTGAAGCTTAAGATGACTCAGCCCTTATTTTTCATACAATGTAGGCAATTTGAAAGGAGGTACAGTGCAAATGTCAAACCTCTTGGTTCATTCGCAACACATAAATGTCTTAATGTCAATAAATTGATACATTGATATAGGCAACTATAATGGTTTTGGGTCAGGGCTAAAAAAGAACATTGAAAAAGATGGACATCTACTGCTGATACACAACTGCTCCTATTGTAACAACTCATTCTTATATGAATGGAAACTGTGGCTCCGAGGAGTAAGATACAGGATAATTAGTACTTTGAAACGCATCTCCATGTCCTCCCTCCATGTCAAGAGAAGAGCTACATGCGTTTGCATATCTTGCCAAACATTTTATAAATTCCCCTTCCAATTATAGTGTAGCTCAGAGATTAGGGAAGTCTTGCTACCATTTTTGGATGTGCTCCTGCAGGGAACTGATTGACATACGGATTAGTCTATGACTTTTAGTCTATGACTTTTAGTACAATTCAGTTTAACTTGATGGGGGGTGGGTGAATACGGAGGATAGAAAATAGGGTTACCCTACGTTTTATTTTGGGAAAATGAAAGTGATACATTGGCAGACCTACCAAATTATTAAATGATTAAGGTTCAGTATTCTGACTACATGTATATTGATAATGAAATACTATTTTTACAGTTAGAGACAATAACACAGGCATGGACAAGCCATGGAAAGTTCATCGAGTTAACTTTTGTTTAAAGTTGGAATTCAATGATGTGGGTTATTACCCACTAAATCATGCATTGTTTATAACATAAGCCAGATAAAAGACAACAAAACTATCCACAATTTTGCAGAGCTTAAGATAGCAAGCTGCAGACTAGAAGCACGGGACTGGCTTTTGCTTACACGGATTATGGTTTTACATACAAAATGAAAATGTGATGATGATAGATGTCTGTAATCCAAATAGAGGATGGGTTCAAACGCATGCGACCTCAAAAATATTGCAGAACGGTCTGAAATAGAATGCTGGGCTCCAGACAAACATCTGGAAGAACCCTGTCTAAACTATCTGACAAAACCATTCCAACTATGGAAAAAGAACAGAATAAACATTGGCATATTTATATTTGGTCACTATTATCACTCTTATTATCCGAGTAATTTCTACATGACTAGTAGCAAGAAAGTAGAGGGCAGGCTAATAGTTCTGCTGTGTACAAAATAAACCAAACAAACAAAAGTGCATTACAAGTGTTCATTGCCTGTGTCAACAACACATCACTCCCTTCAAAGAAAAGACTGTCATTTTCGTTAGCATTGCCCCTGTTTACGCTCTATTACAGGGTGTGAGCTTGCACTAGCCTTCCACGATGGCCGCAGAATCCTACAACCTGAGTGTGTGACCCGAATGGGGAATGTCTGCTCTGCACAAACCCTGAAAAGAGCACAATGAAGAAGTGCAGTAAGAAGCCTTGTCTTTTTTCCTTCCACCCTTCCTGGGAGCAAGGATGAGAGGTGGGGGGGGCATTTATCGCCACTCTCCTCCATGCAGATAAGGTGTCTCTATTCTGAGTCGACGAGATAAACTCTGAACGAAGCACTGTGTGTGAGTTGGGGAGTGAAGTGGTGGTGGGGGTGTGGGGGGGGCTGATATGTGCAGGAAAGGGGGAGGTAAAGGGAAAGAAGAAGAAACCAGCTTGCTTTTCCATTTTGCTGGTGTTGTCGCCACCGGGAGCAGATGGCTTCTGTTGGAAAGGCGTCCATGCTCAGTCAGGAGTCCGGAGGTTGACCCCCAGCTGTAACCCCCCCCCCCCCTTCCCCATCAAACTATCACCAGTAGCCCACCCTGCCAGTGCCAGCCTGGTCATCCTTCCCGTCTGCCTGCCTGCCTGCAGCCTACCCCCTGCACTGACTAATCCCGTTCCACCGGGACAACGTTTGTACAGGGTTATTTAATGAGGATAATCCCCAGGGGATGGGATGGGAGGATCCCGCCGTACAGTAGTTCTGTGTGTAGCGAGAGGGAGATGGCAAGACCATGAATGAAAGGACGATTTAGAGAGACAACAAGACATACAGTGATCAGTTGCGGGCCATGCCAGGGACACAGAGATACAGACAGACAGAAAAGCTCAGGAGATTCAACGGGGACATGAATAGGGCTTCTGTATCTCTGTTCCTCACTAAATAAATCAAACAAGCACAACACACATATACACAGAAAGCATTGTCATTCAGGCGACAGGGAGAACTATCCAGAGGTTAGGATCTGTCTTGGTAGCCATTTCTGGAACTGCATGTATACTGTATATGGTGACAGGGCAGATTTCATGGCCATGGATGATGTAAAAGTGCTATCAAAAGGTGCAAATTAGATACATGCTTTGGGATCTTCAAGTAATGTTGTGTCTGTGTGTTTTTCAATTAGAGGAACCCCATGCTTATATTGTTATCATTTTTAAGATACTACATTACATGAATGTTTTATCACCGATTACATTGTTACAGCAGTTACAATGTAGGCTAAATGTCAGTCCATAAAAGCATAATACGCTTACGTGATATCATGTCGACATTGTATAAAACACACGAAGTGTATCTGGTTCTCCGAAAAAAGTAGCCTGCGTTCTGCACAACATGGTGTGTACCGACGAAAAAACAATAGCCTAATGTCACGGACTATATCCAAATAAATAACACAATAAGTCTCGCATCGCGATAAGCTCGCAGCGTTCATGGCAAGACGTTGTTATAACGTACGCACACAAGGTAGCGTTATGTGGCTTATCCAAACTTAATGCTTTGATTTACATGTCGACGCATGTCACCATGAGATCAAATATCCGCGATTCTGCGCTGATGGGATACACTCACGCGTTGTCCGGGACTCACCTTGAGGGAAAGAATGAACAATAGTTGTCAAAACGAAACAGTCAAGATTTCGAGCCCCCGTTCACAAATGAAAAAAGAAGTCCATAAGCAAGTTCACATGTCTCTGGATCCTGCGAGGGCGGAAGAAAGGCACTATTCCGTAGAAAACACGCTATAGCCTACTTTGATCGACTAGCAATTCCTGGTGAAATACGACACGGCTAAGTCAACAAAAGAGTCTGGAAAACACAAGGGACTTTCTCCACGCCCAGGTGCCGAGTCACATGGTGAATTCAGGTGTGGCTCTTCTCGAGTTAAAGAACACACCTGTAGGATAAGCTCTGGCGTTCGTCACCCAGCGACATTGCATTGAGGAACCAGGAAATAGGGGGAAAAGGCGCGCTGAAGGATAACCGAGGGAGCCGGATTCTCCTCCCACTTTACACTATGTGCTCATCCCCACAGCTCCCCACAGATCCGAGCAGAATAGTTAGTGACCACGTTGAGTTTTTCTCACAAAACCCGGAAGATATTTCCCCACTACTATGTGATCAGTCTGACTATTGTTGTTTGCGTCACTCACTGCGTAATGAATGTGTTCCTTTCATGTAAATCGTCAAGCGCATCCATTTATTAATCCATATTATTTTGAGATTATGGTCATTTTAATATTCCATCTTTTTTCATTAAACAGGTCATATTAAAGTTATTTATGATCACAAACATTTGTGAAAATAAATTCATTTTCAGAAAAAAACTATATTCAAAATGCCATTAATTTAGTTCATATCTTTGTTTTCTGACAATAATTCAAAAAGTGATCCTACATTTTAGAAGTTATTTGTTGTAGGCTACAGCCCAATCCACATAAAAACACATGCTTTTTAATTGCTCTGTAAACTCTTGAATGTCTATAAATACAAAATAGGTTATCAAATTAAGATTCGTGACACATTTAATGTGAGGGCTAAAACTTCACTTCAGGGACTCAGCTGTAGTCCTGATACGACAATGCTAGACCAGCTTTGTCATCACCCAGCCTAAATGAATTGTTTATTCCTGTCTCGTGGCCTGATCTGACATAACACTTCATTTTGGCACATTGGTTTTGTGGCTCTATCTCATCTCTTGTTGTGCGGCTGCATGTCACTTCTGTGGGTGATTTATGGGCATGCAAATGAGAATGCCTGTTTATGGAGCCATACCATCTTTGCCCGATGGGCCTTGGAGAGGCACATTTGGGGATTGTGTGGGTGTGAGTAAGTCCCTAACTGCTGACACAGGCACAAAGCTGGCAGAGAAACACCACATTAGATTGGAAGATGGCCTTCACAGGTTCTTACAGTGACTGATGAGATCAAGAAAAAGTAGGCCAAGTCAGGCGAGTGTCAGACATTCAGACACTAGATAGGGCAAGAGACAAACACTGCCTGAACACAAACGGGACCAGGGGAATGGAAAGCAGTCAAGTACAGCATGGTTGCTTTGGGGCCTGTTTGATACATCGAAACCTGTTTGTATTATAGGAGCAAAGAGTCTTGACGCATGTTAGCCCGGCAGGCAAACAGGGCCATTCAAACAACTTTTAATTAAAAGGAGAAAATATTTCAACTGAATGAAGCAGACATTCTGACTGTGGTGACATGTTCCTAAATAGTACTTTGCTGCTATTTAGTTAGCATAATGATGATCTGGTATAATTAAAATATGTAATCATAATGTATGCATGTAATAATAGGTTACACTATCCAGCCTAATTTTGATGAAAAACATAACATGTAATATCTTAAGATGGTTAACAATGGACAATATGGATATATGCCAAACTTAGTTTATAGGCTGCTGTTTGCAATGTTGATAGACTGCCCTCTGCTGGCCGCTAGCTCCAGTGTTATTGCATAGGGTCTGGTCAATTTAACATGTTAATGATTAAATGTATCTTTAAAGGGTATAGTAAGTCATTCTCGAGAACGCTTTCTTAATTAAAATTAAAACAACAACACATATCATTTCAATTTCATAGGGTGCTCCCTCAGAAGCTTGGCCCCACACACTGGAAAGCATTGCTAAGTGTAAGCTATTGTTGTGTGCAGTCTGCACAAATATGTCTACATAGTCAGGGCTGTGAATATACCTGATTACCTTAGTACCTGATTCATTTTTCAGCACGCACAGAGAAAGGTAAACTAGAGGTCTAAGAGGAGATATTGCTTTAGGCAAAAAGTGTATTAGCTTACAATTGCTTATTATACCTTTACATTTAAATTATTAATTAATTTATTATTAAATTATTTTTCCAGAAGCAGACTGTTACTGTTGTTACTATTAAAAAACACATCTAAAACAACCTAACAATTTTACACTATATAAAAATGTAGTGTGGACATGTATCAAGTAGGACAAAGGACATTTTTAATATGTTGCTCTGTATCTTGGGTATACTATCTTCAGCCTCTGCCATAAAAAGACTCCTGAATGTATAAGCTCTGGACAAACCTACTGTCTCAGACTAAACTCAATCACGTGCCTCTGTTATTTATCAGCCATCTTGCCGGCCAGTTTGAACAACATTAGAAGACCATAATTGTAAAGAACAAGCCCCACAGGCAAGGTCATTAGATGTTTTGACAAAATATTTTGACCAATATTATTAAATTACTTTGGGAACCCCACCTGCTCTTGAAGCCATCACTCCTTGCTGGCTTCTGTAGAAATAACTCTATGAAGAAGTCACTATATTGTAACAAGCCACAATATCCAACATGAAATAGCCCCAAGCCCATTTACAGTAAATTCATTAATGCAGCAGTGCCCGAATGCTTTTTACATCAAAAACATTAGAATAACATTTGATTGGAAATAAATGAACCATTCCATAGCTTTAATGTAATGCATTGGCTGAAAATACAAGGGGGATAAACTGTATAATGATAAAATATTATTAGTAATGGAGAATTATTCAACACAATTCAAAATAACCAAATTCTCTGAAGACACTTTCACAACGTTATCGTTGGTCTGCCATTAGATTAGCAAGAACTAAGACATCTATTGCCATTGCTGTTAGCATGTGAAGGGTACCAGATGCAGAAGACATGGGCACGGCAGATTGAGGCAGCTCACTGACACCACAAAACTGTCACGGGAGTGAGTGCGCAAGGTGCGAAGAAAGATTCACTGGGAAGACAGAAGGTTATTTAAAGCAAGAGGAGCTGTTTGATTTCAATGGCTCCCTGACCTAGCTAAATGCACCTCCAACTGTCAATATGACTTACAGCAGTATGTGAGGAGGCTGGAGGGGTGCTTTAGGTAACAGGGTGGCAGCAGTGTGTGGGTTGGTGTGAACAGTGTGAACAATCTGTGCTCCTGTGTGTGTGTGTGTGTGTGTGTGTGTGTGTGTGTGTGTGTGTGCGTGCATGTGCAAGCTTGCGTGTGTGTGTTAAAAAAAAGTAGGGGGGGGAGAGAGAGAGAGAGAGAGAGAGAGAGAGAGAGAGAGAGAGAGAGAGAGAGAGGGCGAGAAGAAAAAGGCTCAGGATACTGTTTCATGTGACATTCTCAATTGTAACTGAAATAGTATTTCATTACAGCTTTTGGACACGGTTTTTGGTGGGGCTTGATTGCTATGGGGGAGCCACTGAAAGCTACCATGAGCGATATTTGTCTTGTCTTATCAGATGTCCCCTTGCGCTGGCAGATCTGTCACTAGCCAAGAAAAATGCCACTGTTTTTCCTCCCTCTGTGCACAACAGAATCTAATCAGCGTTTGCACAGCTCAGCCTATATTGTCCATGCAGGTGCCCATTCAGAGGAATAACAGAGGTACTCTCGCTATTAATAAATGCCCTTAAGCGCCCTGTTGTGATGTAGACCTGTTTACCCAGAATATAACAGCACAGGCCCTTCACTTTGTGATAGTAGCTTGTGTCTCCTTCAGAATACAGTCAGAGAATTTAAGATTAGTGCATTGTTGTCTGCTTGCCACATATATGGACTGCAAAGTCATGCTTGCATTTTGGCCAAAACCAACAATTCATATTTCATCCATTAGAAGTTGCTCTACATGGTGTGAGATGATCCACAGGCTACAATGCCTCTCAAAGACAACATGTTTTTTTTTCTTTCAGTGGCAAGCCCTTTGATTGATGGGAGGAAATGACTCTCAGCATGTGGAAGACCATGGGATGTACGCCGAGCCCATTTCTTTGGATAGCATGTTACGTGGGCTGCCCAGCAGCCCGTGTTGAATCATTGCCACGGCTAAGCCATCTGCTGCATTCTATTTTCATCTATCTGCCTACCAGTGGGGAGATCTCTATGGCCCAAGGGGACTTCAGTAGCTCCCACAGTCATCTTTGCTCAACAGGTCAAGTCTAAGCCTGGCTAGGAGGGCCCACCCGGCAGCTTTATGACATGGCTTGTGTGATTATAACCACATTGTTTGACTGGGTGGAGCTGAAGAGAAAGTGAGAAAGTCCTGGTGGGAAAAGGCCACAAGGGATCTAATAAATGAGGGGGATTATTACCACCAGGGCTAATAAATTACCAACCTGTTTCAAGGATTAGCTTGCTTCTGAAAAAAGCTGCATTGATATTATTCATTTCCTGGTTTGAGAATAGAGAAGTGTCTGGCTTGCCAGGTTAGTATGAAACAGAGGCTGACAGGATTCATTTGAGATTATGCAGCACAAACATGGTGTAATCCCTTTATCTGCATACTTACCTGTCTCGCTGATGCCAGCCAGCCTCCATGTGCCTCATTTCCTGACATTCTGGCAGGAGCAAATCCCTGTTTTGTGTGTCAGGGCAGACAGATTTAATACTGGGCATGCCACTGTTTGGCTTTTGAGCGCCTACACACACGACTATTCCACTGAAGCGTCAGAGACACTTCTTCTATAACCTTGGATTAGTTCACACAAATGTATTTCAGATGCTTTATGTTATATGTGACAAATACTCAATGTGTGAAAGACTTTTTTATTATGAAAATACATGAATTAATTGATTTCCTTTCAAAATGAAACAGAATGATTATATTCTAACAAATGTATATTTTATGAGTTATTAGGCATATAACTCAAATACTTCAGACATATTAGGCTATATTAGCCTATTATTTATAAATATACTACTATTGATAGTGCTATCAATTATTATTACTTTTAATTGCAATTGTATGCAACTATTTATATATGTTGCAGAAACTGATTACTTTTGGCTTCATAGTCTATTCTTCATTCTTAAAAACAAGGTAAATCTTATCATTCGTGGACTATCTGCCATCTGCTGGTATATTCATGCTATAGCATCATTTGAATGACGTCGATCGTGCATTATTTTTGTTACTTTGTTGCAAATTGGCAATATCGCTTTGGCATACTTAACACGTGTTGCCTGTCTTTCTGTCAATTTAAATGACAGTGGTTTAATTCATTTTCTGCCTGTTTATTTTTCGCTTGTTTAATTGATCGGCCACCGTAGGTGTGTATACGCGAATAGGTCTTCTCAGTGATAATATTGGACTAATTTCACACCTCTGTGTTAAACATATATTATGAGTTTGTAAATTCTAGAATATTGCAGATGTATAATAAATAACATTTAAGCGAAACAATGCACAATAAGTCTTTTCGAAACGCACTCTAGACTATAGACTTCTATAGACTACGTCACTTGAACCATTATTTCCCGTGATGCATTGTGATATAGTAGAGATTTATTATTATAGTTCCATTAAAATTAGAGCTATACACAAAACCATAAAATGACATAAGCATCATAATTGCAACATGTTTAACATAATCTGTTATATAGAAATTATTCATCGAAACCATCATAGATACATATATAGAGAATAAGGACAACCCATTGCTGAACCGATAAACGTCAGCTTTGCGCAGTGGCAGTATCGTAGCCTATGAGGTTTATCCGAGGCGCGATTATTGCTAGTTGAAAACTTTACCCAATACCCCGCCTTGACGACTTGAAATATAGTCGGCAATGGCAATTTTTGACGGTCTCTACGGAGACTGATCTCTTTGTGAAAAATACTTAATCATATAAGATCTTCATTCATTCCATGTTGTATGTATTTGTTACTTCAGTGTGTTTCTATCGTTAACGCACTAATTAATAGTTTATACTAACTCATATTACATCAAACATTATCTACAAATGTATTTGTAGTATACGGTATTTATATTTTATTTAAACACATTTAGTAGGCTACACTAGTTATCAAATGTATCATAGCCTTCAATATTATATTAGAATGACAGCAGCACATCATTCTAACAAAATAGGATGTGTTGCAATATATGTAGACAGAATATACACTATGAAATACTCTATAAAACATAGCCATAGGTAAAGAAAACACAATTGAAGAAATATAAATTAGATTAATTAGAAACATTTGATATCAAGTGTAGACTTAAAAACTATCAATTGAATTCAATGAAACAATGTGGAAGTGAGATATCCCTATCAGAGCCTATTTATATTGCCTATGTAAATGAGTGATAACAGCAACGTTAAACTGAAAGAATCTAGTTGCATTATAAATACAATGAACACAAACAACCATATGTAGGCTAGGCCTATAGACTATGCTGGTGGTATCCCATATGGTTATTTATAATATCTAGGCTAAATAATTTTCTTACATTACATCAATGATTGGGTGTTTTACATTAAACGTTTTACCTAGTGATCTAGGCTAGTTTACTACAAGTAAAGATTGGGCTAGCCTATAGAAAATGCATAATTTCACTGTACATTATCCTCTCTGCTACATGCTACATGTAGCATTTGCCTGAAACTGCGGGGTGTAACCCACAATGCATTGTAACTTTTCGTAATGCGAGTAGCTGGTATTCTAATATGTTATACATTCATACAAGACAAGTTGACATAGCCGCATATTAAGATATAATGTATTTGAACTATCTTCTGAAACCTGTTCGTGTAGTATGTTATAGGCAATTGTACACCCATAGACAACGTGGCTACTGATAATAGTCACGTCCGCTCCGTTGGCGGATGTAATTTATCTTTGCGCAGCGGCAGTATCGTAGCCTATGAGGTTTATCCGAGGCGCGATTATTGCTAGTTGAAAACTTTACCCAATACCCCGCCTTGACGACTTGAAATATAGTCGGCAATGGCAATTTTTGACGGTCTCTAAGGAGACTGATAAAATGTTTAAAAAAAATATACACCCTTCATTTTGTGATAGAATTATAGGTTGGCCTATGTTCCCAATAGCACGCAAGTTGACAGTAGATGGCACTATAAAGCAGGCTAAGTAAGGTTAGACTGATCCACAATATTTGAGTTTAGCCTAATATACATTTAAAGTATGATGCATTTCTGGTTGAAAAAACAAATATGCTCTCAATGTCCCATTAACATGGCTGCATGTGAACAACACACAAAAGTGCCTGTACATTTGTTTATTACTAATTGCTGTGATCTCTTTATGGAGACAGTTGGCAAGGGAGTGTTGTAATCCGTCAATCCATAGATGGGTTGTGGTTTTTCTGATTTCTCTAAGGTATACACAGTAAAGTGAAATAAAACAAGACTAGTCTGCACACTTTCTCTCACAAACTTATTATTATTATTATTAGGCATTTCTACATTATGTCCTGCCCTAGTGAATCAAATTACATTATTATGTATGTGTTCATGCATGTATGGTTCTTAGTACTAGGCTACAACAAGCAACCATATATTGAAAATGTTATTGTTATGGTGATTGAACTGCTTTATTGTCAGTTGTCAGTTCACAATATATTTGATTACTGTGTGTATTGTAAAATATTATTAATTTACTCAGGTTCTCAGGTCATGACATCATTTTTATATTAGCTATTCATTGGAACATGCTGCTGATTTTTTGTGGAACCAAAATAGTATACGTTCTCTATTGAATTAAATAGAATATAATTATTTATGTCATTGTACAGTGCATAAAACAAAATTCAGATGCACTTCCTGAGAGAACTCTAATTAAAATAATAATACATACAGTGTGCGCACACACACACACACACACACACACACACACACACACACACGTATACAAATATAATAATATTAAGGTTAAGAAAATGCAGTGTTATCTATTGTGCCAGATAATTATTGCACATGGACATTATTGCACATTGTACATTGTAAATAAGGACAATGATGGCGCTCTTTCAGTGCAGAGTTCAGACTGGTGGTGGCCTTGGGATAAAAACTTCTTATAAAACTCTTAATAGTTTAGTGGTGAAAAATTATTCTTAAAATATAAGATTTGTTAATCACCCACAATAACACAAACGCTATTAAAAGGTGCCTTTTTGGATTAAGGATAATAGTGATTTTGCTCATATGGTCCAGTTGGTTATGCGTCTGACCAAATGTTTTCTACACAAGAAGACAATGATGGCACTTTGTGGTACCAATAGATATTTAATATCTCTGTGAAAAATAAACAATTCCAAACTTGTATAATGTGTATCAGTTATTCATCATCCAACAGTTGTGTTAAATTAATAGAAACTTGGCAAAGATAGCGGAATATATTGGAGAGCATCACACAACCAGTTCCTAGGTAACTATGTGAGTATCAACAATTGCTATGGAAACCAACATATTCTGTCTGTCTGGGTCTTTGAGTTCTTGGATAAAATTTGTCAGAATTTATGTGAATTGGTTTAAATTTCTAAGTCAAGGTTTGACAGTTGTGGGGGAAAATACTCACAAATAAAGACTCCTTAATCTCCAGTATTTTGCCACTCACCCAACATGTTACTGCTGTTGTGGCTTATATAATTTATAGGTTTATTTAATTGAGAGGGCTCATTAAGATGCCTCCACTACAATAACACTATCATTTCTCAACACTATACTTTTCCACGTATTCTTGCAATCCTGCAAATATGTTTAATTGGAGAATGATTTTGTTGAAATATTGACCTGTTTGGCACAGATACAGTGATAAGCACATGTTGCCAACTGCCGAACCAGGGTTCCCCTCAAAGAGCAAACATATACAGCCCACTCTATTAAAAAATAAAAATGCAGGTGCAAAAAAAAACCAAAAAAAAAAACAAAGCCACTTTATGTGACCAATAATGGTCATCCTTGTTGCATCACCATATTATAAATATACTGTACAGTACACTGTACAGTGCTTATCAGATGAATGAGACCATTATTTTTGTTAGATACATCTGTAAAGGAAGAGATCAAAAGCAATACAAACCTCAAAACACATCCACTTATTCACATCCAATTATAGCTATACCAAGCCTTTAATGCTGTTTGCCTATTAATTTTTCCATGGCACACACAGGTCACCCCTAATTAACTACCTCCTGTGACACCGAGACACCCAATTCTCTGATGTGCCATGATTGTATTTCAGTTTCAATTACACCCGTCCCCCCCCCACGGTGAGGACAATGGTCTTCTTACCTCTTTCTATATTTGTCTCGCTTCCTTTGTACTTCTCACGGTTATTTTCACTCTCTCGTTCACCTTGTACAGCTTTATTACTTTGTCTGTCACTGTCTGGTTTGTTTCTTTATATTTCCTGTTTCTGACTGACTCGGAGGGGTCAACATTCTCTTTTACCAGTAAAATTCACTTTTATAATGTCCAGACCAAATACCAGCACCCTTCTCTCATGTTGCTTCCTCCGGTCTGTAGAATGTTCAAACAGAAGTTAAAACACCACAGGCCAGAAGCAGTATTGGTAGTGTCGGCAGCCTGCCTTTTAAAAAAGGTATCAAGCTCTCATTTCCTCACTTTCCAATGGTTTTATTTGGGGTTTTTGCAAGATATGAGTAAACTGAATTTCGTAGTTAAGGTAGTAGACTCCCAGCCGAAAGGTTGTGGACTCAAACCCTATTTCTAAATATGCAATACTGAATTTTGCATATTTTGTGTTACATGAAAGCATAAGAAAAGTGTGTATACTGTAAACCAAAGTGGGTTTGATTTATTTTATGTTCAAAATATATGTACAAGTTATTGTCAAGCAATCCACTTTGATCTGATTTGGTTTTATATTGATGTTTCAAATACATGGAAATAAATAATATGGAATACATACAGATAGCTCAGTCACTAAGCTTTTATACTTTTAAAAAGGTATTTCATTATTATAATTATTGAATGAAAATCCCCTAATGTACTAAAAAGATTTATAGGCTATCAGAAACTCAATGTTATTATTCTTAAAGAAAAATTGCCTTGCAGAATGATAAGAATCCTTATTAACCCATGATAAATGTATATGTTGGTGACATTCAAACTTACACATCCATGTATTCACTTATGCATATCTGATGCCTTGAAATGGCAGCAATGACCAAATTTCAGATAGCTAGTCAGATTTTAAGGCATGTCACCTGAACTCACAGTACTGCGGACAAATCAAAACTGACAGTGTTGTCATGACAATAAAGAGAGTGTGTATGCCTTATAATATCCACCTATTTATAAATTATTTTCAACAGTACCTTCTTATGATTCAGTGACTGCTCAAAAACTCATACTGACAAATATGTTCTGCATAGACAGGCTGTTGCCTGTGTTTTCTTAATGCTATATTCTGTTTTGTGCATGTTGTTCTTTTTTATTTTGGATGACATGCTGTCTGTTATTTGTGTTATTGGCAACACTGTATATAAAAAAGCAGAAATCAGATACTGTTATGTGCTAAAAGTCTAAATTTGTCCTAAAGACGGAAGGAGCATAGACTTAATAAAACATTAAGACAATTCAGCACAGATTAATATTAAGAAAGCTAGTGTTTTATTTTATTTTATTAAGTGTATTTAAAGACGTGTATAGCTTACATTTGTAAAACTCTGTGTTTTAGCTAAACTGCAGTTTAGCTTTAGATACAATGTGGAGTGCTTTTGTCTTGCTGAATTCTAACTGCTGGATCAATATGAGAAACTTGTATAAATTACAATCTATTTACAAATCAATATCCTGCTGATAGCAGAATATAGTAATTGACAACAAAAATCACAAACTAGTACATTAAAGACCCGCTGAAAGACATGCTAAACAACATATGTGCTGAAGGTTGTGGATTTTACAAACTACTCCATTTGTGACTCCACTGCATGCACTATTCTGCATCTCATGGGTTGGTTTCACCGCTCTGATATAACAAATTGCCTGTTTAGGTATCTTGTGTCACGTAACACAGTCTAAGGTAAATATGTTAAGAATAAGAAAAACAATTATTTTAGACATTTCAGTAAGCCATTAACACACAATAATGCTCTGTAGCTTGTGTAAGAATGCTGAGCAGGCCCAGTTGACCTTGATGTTGGATAAGGATGGCAAGAGGAAAAGAGTAAGTGACTTTGAAAGAGAGTTCATTATTAGGCCCGGATGGTAGGAATTCCAGTCGTATATACTGTATATGTAGAAACAAATGAACTAACCTGGAGGTGGACAAGCTGTGTGCTGCATTGTGGTGAGGCTCAGAACAGGTTGGAGTCAAAGCACATGGGATTGAGTGCATGTCTGCTGCTCTAGGGCATTTCTCCACTAGCTGCATTATACTACTGTACAGTAGCTGTGGCACAGCACACATGCCACACAATGACATTGTCCTTCACTGCACAGCATCCTCAATGTACTGCTCACTGACAGGAACTACACCAATGCCAATGGGCGTGACCCACATGCCAACTGGAATCACATAGACAAATGCGTAACAGTCATACGGCTAAATGGCAAGAAAGCACACAGACACATGGAGACGTCTCATGAGTCACACTTACTTTTAGGAATCACCCACACAGCCTCACAACAATGAGCCACACCCATTACGTACCCCTAGTGGTCATGACGGGTTATAGCATGCCAGTCTGTGGCTATATGCAGCGCTGTGTTGTGATACATTCCTCCCATAACCACCAATGGTCTGCCACTTGTGCTACATTAGCCCGTGCGTTAATTTGCTGCCCTCACACACTGATGAGCCTCGAGTGCCCAACACACTGTCGCCAGTTATTGGTTTGTCCCTCCTCGGACTACTGTTGGTATGTACTCACCACTCTGACCAGGAGATCTTACAAGCCATTTCTCCCCCCACCGTCCAACATGCTGACTATATGAGCACCCACCATGACATGGTGTGCTGTTGTTATGAGATATAATCGTCATTGTTCACTGTATTTGAGTGCTCGTAATGTTTTCGTGTAGGTGGATAGTGTGTTAAAGACACATTATCCTACAAAGCAGGGTCAACAACTGCCCACTGAGAGGAGTGATCTATGAGGGATAGCTTGGGATAGCCTATGCCTCCCAGCTGGTTACTCAAACAAGATAGCAGCCTCAGGTGTTTGCCATTAGTAACCAGGACACATGCAGGACCTGGGGAAATGAATGCAGACAAAGGGCAACTCATTGGGAAGACAGAGAGAGCAGTAAGTGGAAATGAAGTTGAAGTTTAGCAGCAATGACATGGTTTAAGTAGCCTAATATTGGAACGGAGCTGTGACTATTCTTTGTGGCCTACTTCTTCCCCGTTGGATGAACTACTTATACCCTCCTGTGTTACAGGGAACCATGGAATAGTGATGACAGGACCTGTTTAACAGATGAATGGACTGTTGTTACTACACTGTTGCTACACTGATAATAAAACCCCTAACTTTGGCACGGGTACGCGGCTTTCTCAGTCCTGTTATATGGGTTTACACAGTTAAAGAATAGACGTGTATATTATATATATATATACAGTATATATATATATATATATATATTGTATATATATTAATTAGCTTAATCAACTTGGGCATGCTGTTGGTGCCAGAGTGACCAACACAACCACGATGGCTGACCTGCGACAAATGCTGGTTGAAGAATGGGATGCCATCCCACAGCAGTGTGTGACCATGGTGACCAGCATGAGGAGGAGGTGTCAGGCTGTTTATGCTATGTTTATGGCTGTGTATGGTTCTACACACGTCAACAGCAAAGACATTTTTTTGAACATTTTCAGAGAAGATTTGGCACATTTTTTATAGGCGCAACCTGCATACGCAGCTCTGCTGCTCATCACACAAATGAATATTGCTTACAAATATGGTCCCCTTTAAAAGGGAAATAATCAGGCTTTTCAATTATATAAGATATATTGCCAAGAAGCATTGTTACAACAAATAAATAATCTACAGCACACATTTCTTTACTTTTTGTGTTATGTTTTTTGTGCATTGTTTCCTGCTACATTGCTGTAAAATAAAATAATCCAATACTGATATTTGGAAAATAATGCTTGGCCAAGAAAAGGAAACAAAACAGAGGTCTCTCTCTGATGTATACAGAGGAAGTAACAAACCCCATTATCTGCATGATGTTGGACAGGACAAAAGCATGCGTGAGATACAGTAACAGGAGAGGGAATGAAAGGCATTTCAGTGAAATTAAATGTAAAAACATTGGTAATTTATGGAAATCACAGTATGAGCCAGATACACTATAGATATAACATTTTAATACACTAGTTATTATACACCAAGCAATAACATATCTTTGATTTATTTTAGTTGCAAGTAATGTTGCTACATTAAAATTGGGCTGGCGAGTCAGCAGTAATACATTTAGCTTAATTGTCTAATTCTTCCCAAATGGGGAAACATACTTGCCCCAAATGTTTTGTTAGGGGTCTTGTAAATACAACTATAATGTACAAACTTCTATCAGACATTAAGCATAGATGGTGTAGGAGATGTCAACATTTAATCATAAAAGGAGAAGGTTTTACTCATACAAACAAGGCATTGCGTACGGTATCAAGTGGCATCAATGCTCTGGTAGACTGAGTAAATCAAGATGGCAGTCACTTAGGTCCAGGACGACAAAGACAACAGCCCTGACAGCAAAGACTATGTCCGCATCTACATCTTGCTCTGTCGTATCTTGAGTCATGAATCCATTCCATTTGTACTTCCACCTTCATGTGGCCCTGGCCATCAGCAGTATGGACTTTTCCAGCTAGAAGAAAGGAACAGGGAGCTAATTAAGAGAAAATCTCCTGACTTGAAAGGATGAGTAGGCTAATCCTCAAAGACTGGTAGCTATAGGCTTGTACTTTTAGGTCATTCTGTCTGATGAATACAGATAATGACAATATATGTGTGTTAAGGGTCCATTAACAGGGAAGGTCTGCAAGATGACATTTAGCTGGCTGCCCCTGTGGACATACAGGTCTTTTCATTAGAGCCTTGGGAACTTAAAACCAGTACTGTACATACATATGCGTATGGAGAGCTTACTAGCGTACTGTAGTTGAAAGGAATGTTCAGGGTCATCATAGTCACAGAATGAATTTCGCTTATTTAATGTCATCAGACACCTATTTATCAGGGATTGTGTACCAGCTGTAAACCACTGTGTCTTGATTAAGTGATTAATCCACCCCCTCCCTACACATGACAGCTCCTTGAGGCACAAGTGGAGGAGAGACTCAGGACACACACAATGAAGCCACAAGCCAGAAACGTTCAGCATCATCAGCACCTGCAGATAAAAGGTAATATTGTACACGTTTAGCATTTTGATGTGCCGTGGTTCTTTGGGCAGGTAACAGACGTAAGCACTTTTTAAATGATGTAGGAAGTTGGATATGATTGTCAGAAATAACTTCATACAGAAATGTCAATGGAATCCTCTTAAACACCAAAGGGTGGCAAAATCATGAGCTACACTAAATGTACTGGCAGTGTACATGGTTGTTACTCCGTCCTTTGAGACACCAGATGGTATAGAATGAGTCTCTCATATTTCAATTTGAGTGATCACAGCAATAACATATCCTGATTTATAAAATTTCTTTGCTCATTTTCAAATAGTGTGGGCGGAGTAATATAGGTCTAGGATAAGGGTGCACATTCATTTGTCTCATACATTACTTTTCATTATGTATTTTTGAGAATTTTTAAACCTTGGCTTGACATGACCGTCGTCCAGATATACACATATACAACAAAAGAAAAATGTCTCATTGACAAAACGTAGTTACAAGGCTGTGTACATAAAGTTTCAAGGAATTAACTACTATTGCAATACATTGATAATTTAATTCAAGAATAATTAATTCACTGCAGACCTCAGAAATGCCAGCTTCACCAACACACAAATAAAGAAGAATCTTTTCTGCAATTAATGTCGATGTTAGCTGTAAGATAACAAGGCAAATCAAAAAAAGGAGACCATGTTGAACTAACATGAATATGCATCATCTAAATGAGCTACAAAGCCACTATTGTGACCATGGTGAAAACAGAAAATATAGAAGGGTAAGCTACAGCCTGAAGATAAGAAAAAAAAGCAGATTCCACATAAAAGCACACAAGCAGCAATAATAAGGTTAGCTGCAATAAGCACCACCATTGCAGATAACAATGCTGTGAAACACAATATCCAAATACAATTTGCAAGTTTGGTCATCGGTCAAACTAACTGATCTGCAGCTCTAACACATTGAAGTTTGAGGATCAGATAGCATACAACAAGGAAAGTGGGCAACATGGCCAGAAGGTTATGTAATCATTGCATAAACTGTTTGGAAACATGCTGTTGTCTGCAGGAGGTGGGGCAGAAATGAAACCAGACGTTCACCACTCAGGTGAAGCATAGCTTATAGTAGATCACAAAAACAATGTTAAGTTGCACCCTACTCCTTCTTGCGTAACTTCACTTCAAATTAATTTGCAATGCCACAGCCAAGCTGTTGCATTCAAAGGAACATTGGTTCCCTAACCTAACTAGTGTCTAATGGGACATTGTTTTACTTCTCAATGTGTATGGCCGAGATCAGATGAGAGATCTAGCATCACATTCAAAAGAAAAATGTTTGGGGGTTTATTAATAATTGTGTCAGTTCAGCCCACTTTCAAATGCACAGCCTTTGCATACTTCATATTGAAGAAGATTTTCTTTATATGTTAATAAAAACAAAGCATGTCCAAGCTACCATCCATCCCCCTGTCCACTGCCCCCATACAACACAACAACAGCCACCAGCAGAGTTATTCAGTGAGTAAGGAAAAATCACATTGACAAAGTATACATGTATGAGACGATCTATCAGCAGGTAAGAGCATCACTGCTGGGTCCAGTAAATACAGTATACAATGTCCTGTAGTGTGCATTATAAGGACACAGTAGTGTTTTGGTTTCTATTTATATTTCATGGATTTTCAGCCTAGGGAAATGGCTGTGAAAATGGTCTATAATTATTAGCCATCTGTGATTAGAAAGCTAAAAGTTGAACTCAATGGGTGGTTGTTCAGAAACACTGTACGTGAATACATATATTCAATATCTAGTGCATATTAAGTCCCATGTAAATACAACACTGTTGTATTTCAATAAAAATGTGGTTTTGTGTGCAAACAATACAGTAATTCCCAGAAAGCAAAGTCCTCGAAATTGGCAGCTAATGTATTCCAATGAAAACAACCTTAGATCAGCCCATCATAAAGGAGATATGAGGTGGAAAAGGAGACATTTGCAGAAAGCAGAAACAGGGAATCGACCATGTCTATGAATTGTGTCCTAACCTTTTGCCTAAGCCAGAGAGACATGGCTATTTTGTCAAGGTCGGTCTCCATCTCTAAGTCACATACTGTACACGCAAACGCAAGCAGGGACCCAAA
The DNA here is from genome assembly GCA_027564755.1 of Amblyopsis hoosieri. Taxonomy (NCBI): domain Eukaryota; kingdom Metazoa; phylum Chordata; class Actinopteri; order Percopsiformes; family Amblyopsidae; genus Amblyopsis; species Amblyopsis hoosieri. The sequence continues at coordinate 20,847 of JAODUE010024557.1, forward strand.
AAGACCCAGGAGTGATGGAGCAGCAGTGTCTGGTTAACATCCATGACAAATCCCCTATCAGACAGGTTCTCATTCTACTGACTGAACACACAGGGCAGAGCAGACACCTATAAGCCAGCTCCATCTTGAAAAGAACAGCTGTGTGTGGGGGCACTGTACAGCTTGAGATATAAAAATGATGACGGCCAATTTGGTTTTGTCAAAAGAGACATTATCAAAAGAGAAATATCCAGGAACGCAAAATTGTAAAATGTATTGACTAGGAAATGTGTTCATTTGATGTGCAAATTAACTCATAGTATTCATGAAGCGGTTTGTTTTAACGATCTCTCCTTTTACTGTACCTAACAGCCAGGAAGAAATGCACATGCTTGTCTAACAAACATCAAAGAAGAAACAAATATTAAGTAGACTTACAGTAACACCGATTATGGGAAATGTATACTAATTTATGTAATTGCTTCCCTGTCAACAGTAATATGATGGTACTGTGAAGATATCACACCATATGGCTGCACATCTATTTCTTCATTGCAAGGACTTGTTAGGTGTGACACACTGCTTGGCTAAAAATACTATTAGACAGGCCTCATTAAATTGACTGAATGGGCTCTATTCCAGTTCTTTTTGATTTTAAAGGCATTGTAATTCATTTAGTTATTATCAAACATCCTACTATGCTTTAAAGATGTAACACCATTTGTTTTCGTAGCAATGTCATATTTTCCATATTATGGGAATCATTTTAGCAGTAGAACCTGGTTTAGCATAATAATAATGCATAATAAATATTACTACCACTGGCGCCAACTGGTATCGCCCTTACTGGTACATGTATTTGTTTTCTTCAAAAATGTTGTACAACACAAAATAAATAAATAAAATAAAATAAATAATAATACAACAACAATACAATAAAATGTCACTTTATCCACATGATGGTATTAATGCAACACCAAGTCAGCATACAGTAGTGTACTGGCCAATAAAATAACGTATACTCTACTACAGTACTCTTTAGGTCAGCCTATCCTTTCAGCAAACGTCATGTCCAAAGCCGCTTGATTTCATTACCCCACAATTGTCACACTAACATTATCAGATCTTCAAAGGGATGGAGAGTACGGGCTGTATTACATCAGCTCTGTAAAAGGATAGGAGGAATGGGGAATTATATCACTTCCATGAAAACCCGGTTACACTGTGAACAGCAGCAGATGGGTTTTAATGACTGCTTCATTTAATAGATGTAAAAATCCTTTGCCCAAATAACAAAAAGATAAAAACAAATCATATACTTTTTTTAAATCTAAAAATTGTAATGAAGATAATTTGTTTTGCCCAATACTGTGTGAGGGACTATTTCAGACTATCTACACACACAGTACAGTACACATATGTACGCATTCACAAATCTCATACAGCTACAGGTGAAACGAACTCACACAATGACACTAACATATGAAATGCTACTTCAGCATAAGAAAAATGTGTACAAGGCTGAATGCGCATGCAACACAAATGTTGTATACGCCCCACTAGTAACGGCAATGGATGTCCTGCTAAGCTCACAAATAAAATGTTATAACATTGTTCCTTAAGCATATACAAATATTTATTTCCAGCAAAACTCTTACTGTAATTACACCACATTTTTGTTTGTACCAATAGAAAAATTGTTTATAAATGAGCCCTGATTATTATGTTGGTTTATGTCTGAACTAGAACATTTGTTTCAAGTAGTCTTGAATAATGTTCAAGGCATATAAAAACGTTTCTGTATTTCATTGTTCATGTGGTGCATGTACAAGAAGCCGTTACTGTATATAGATCACTAATTCCAAAGCATGATATATGTATCTCTTTTGCATACAGAAATACAGTAACAGGCGAGTCCGCAAGAGTTGAAAATAAATATATTTGGAAGATTTTGAAAATAATCTATGTGAGTGTATAATGTTACAAAAGAGTATGTTTCACATGTTTGTATTACATAGCCTATGTACGTGTGAGAATTACATATGTACACTCACCTAAAGGATTATTAGGAACACCTGTTCAATTTCTCATTAATGCAATTATCTAATCAACAATCACA
>JAODUE010024577.1:0-22943 GCA_027564755.1 Amblyopsis hoosieri
AGGAGAGGCAGAGAACAGAGCCCTGCCATTGGTTGTCGCCGAACTCCGTCACCGGCGACTCGCTGTAAATTTGCATACAGTTGAAAAGTTCTCAACTCAGATCTGTCGCTGGGAGACTTTGTCGCTGAGCGTAGCTCCACCCTCTGTCGCCGAGGTACGCTTGCGTCCGTTGGAAATTAATTGGAACGTGCCTCTTTGCGAGCTGAACACGTCAGCGGTGTGAACGCAGGGTTACACTATTTCAGAAGCTCTGCGCAATGAACTTGACCATTCAAAACAAAAACAAAAAAAAATGGCGATAATACCGCAGACCGCGGTATTGGGGCACCCTTAATCACCGCAAGGACATTTTCTTCACCGCGACAGCCCTAGCTGTTAGCTGGGACGGTGCTACTATCAAAACAAGAGACAAGACTACTGTAGCATGAGGCCAATGGGACTACTGTGGGTATAGTGGGCTTTATTCGACATAATGGGAATGCCTCTCTTTAGTTACAACACTACTCAGGTTTACTGGTAGAGACTTAAGTTGAGGCCACACCTGTACATACCCTAAGGCAGTTTAGCCACCTGCTCTGCCAAATGCCTCATACGCATTCGCAAGCAAGATCATGTGAAAGTTAAGGGGAAAACAACGCAGCTTACATGGATAACAAAAATACCAACCTTCTTAGCGATTTGCTCATTTCGAATACAAACTATACAAGCAAAGCTTACCCATCTCTTCTAGTTTCTAGTTCTAGCAGGAGTTCAAGGAGAAGCCTATAACACCAGCGGTCTCCTCCAGGATAAGGTTATGATTGCTTTTGGTTTGGGAATAACTACACACAATGCCTGTGCTGATATCCATCTGCTCTGGGCTTTCCTCTGGCTGTGTTCATAAACAGCATTAGGAAACCATTAGCTACATAAACAGTGCACTTTAAGGCTCATCCGAGAGTTACACATGATTTGACCGATAAAGCCTGCCTCATTGGAGGAAACACATAGCCTACACTTTACAGTGGAGCACCCTAGCCTCTCCTTACCACAGTCACAGACTGGCCGGCCGGCAAACACCAGCATGTTACTGAACAGCTTGCTGTGTATCTCTGCTGAAGCATTGGTGCCTGTAATCTTATGGCTAGAAACTAAACGTGTCTGGAAGATACAGAGCTATTGCTTAAACACAACTTGCACATGATCATTTAGCACCACAGACCTCTGTCAAAGACAACACATTTCACTTCCAGTATGTAGATTTGTGTGCCATTACAACCATGCAGGCAGACAGATGTCAACGAACATCAAAAGAGCAGAAAAATGCTTACTTGCAGCCACCTGGCTCTTTGCACGATCCATGTTCAGTGCTACAACCTTGGCGGCATATAGCTGTAAGAGGAAGACCATATCATTGTTTGTTTAGTAGACTAGACATATGTAAAACTGCATATAGCATAGTGAGCTAACCAGCTATTAAAACAATCAGACATAATTCTCCTAGCCTATTAGCACTATTTAAAGAAGGGGAAACAATGTATTGCCTTGTACATTTCTATATTATCTCCTTGCAGTTTATGCAGAAAGCATCCTTCCATCTTCAACTCACTTCAGAAGGTCCTACCTGTGTTGCAGTCAGGTCCAGACCAGCCTTCTAGGCAGGTCTTGTTGCCGTTGGAGTCACAGGTGTAGTGTCCAAAGAACTCGTTCCTGGGCCGGCAAAACTTGTTACATCCAAAACCATAGTAGTGTTCGTCACAGCTGACCCGGATCTGGTACTCAAACTGGGCAATGTTGCCATTGTGGGTGAGCTTCTTCCAATGGGAGCTGGGGTTGATCATGCCGGAATGAAAGGCTTTCTCTATCAACTGCCCATCTGCACCTAAGCAACAGTTTCAAACGGTCAGGATTTTCAGCAAAACGGAAATAAAAAGATTTGCATTCATAATGTGTGCTTGTAGCCTAACAAAAGAGCTCTTATGCTTCCTTGAACCAGGCGGTACATGAATGTCCCTGGGACATCCAGGCACAGCCCAGATGACACAGTGGGAACCCAGAAGGGTCTGACACAGATTTTGCAGAGGAGTTCACAGACTCCTTGAAGTCATGCTATGTAATTAAGACACTGTGTGTGAATAGAAAAAGTGCAAGCAGGAAGCGCATTTAAATGAAAAGCCTGTTTGTAATGAGCACAGCTACCAACATTTTCTCACGGTCTCTCCCGGATCGGGTTTCCGTTCTCCAAGGTCTACGGCTTCGGGATGTTATTGGTGCCCTGGCTATCCATCTGCTGCAGTGAGGACAGCGCCACAGCCACCGTGAATGACAGCACGAGGACACCAGCGCCACGCAGTCAGTCAGTCACTGCTGGGAAGTGACTGTTCTCTCACACATGCGCTGGCGTTCAAAGCACGAGCCGGGGGCCTCACGTCAACGTCTCTGTTACACGCGACCCAGCACGTTTCAGCTGCGGCGCGGCGGGTGGCGCGGGGTCCTCGTGGCCTACACCCATTCTCTTCCCTCACCGCCCCACCCAGCCACGTCAACAGACGGGGTCGCGGGTCTATCAGGGATCTGGCCCGGGAGCACAGGGCTATCGTAAGCTCAACGCACACAACAAACGGACCCCGCGCTGAACACACACGCTCGCAACTGCACTGTGCACACCGCACAGGCGTCGGGCCTTAATGGCCCACACACACGCACACACACATTACTCACTACGTTATATCGCAATCTCCATTCAAGAGAGAGAATGAAAGATGTTTATTTTATTTGCTGTGCTCAGACGTGTCTAAAGAGACCCATCTGTTCACCGCTTCTTTTTGACGCATGATGCAATGCCGGTTGTGTTTACTAGCACTAGAGAAGGGGGATGGGGAAGGGGGGGGGGCTGAAATGGCAGTGCGCAGTAACATTTCACAGCGGCCTGGGATCCAGAGCTCAGCGGTGAGGCATTTCTCTACCGGCCGGTGGCCTGCGGCGGTGGAGTGGCACGGCCGTGCTATATGCTGCCTGGCACAGAGCTGGGCCCGAGTCGGTCGCACAAAGCTTGGGTAACAGCCGCTTGCAAAAAAAAAAAGAAGCAGGCACGCTGACCCAAGTGAACTTCTATGGACTTCGTAGACTTTGTCTCCATTGAGGAGAAAGTGTGTGACAGGAACAATGTGTATTTCACCACCGATTAGTCATTACATAGATGGTGTCCAACAAATGATAATAACAAAGGAAAAGTAGCCATGCATATTAATTGGGCATGCCTTGCTTTACATTATTAAAAAAAGCTTTGTAAGCTGTGAATCTCTATCCAAGGTAAAGTCTACAATGGACAACACAGGACAGTGATCACTGTAGGAGCAGATCCTAGGGGCTAGCCTTGTGGAGCGGAGCTCAGAGGGGCTTAACCAACATGGAGTGTGTACCTTCAGGGGGCTTTTCACACCAATGCCCTAATAGCTCTCTGGGGAGCGGCAAATACAGCAGAAAAGGCCGAAAACCTTGTTGGCCTCAAACCAGACCCACGTAAACACGCGTGGTTATAAGGCCGAGAAGTAATGGCCTGCCTCTCAGCAGGAACCCTCACACTGCTGCTAATCTGACCACAGACCAGCGGGAACCCTAGACCAGAAATAACCAAGGCAAACCTAACAGTCCCCGGGGACCTGTAACATCCCACCTCTGTGGAAACCACACTCCAAAGCATAGTCGTATTCCAAATAATGTTTACGCATTCACATTATTTTTAATATTTAGCAGAGATTGAAATGCCGGTACATTTGCCCTCCCTGGAATAACTAATGTGCCGCCTTTTCTATTTCTTAGTAAAACAATGCGTGTCTTTCTATGTATGAGCTATATTTAGAGAAACACAACCTTCATCTGTATAATATGCTAACACACACACACACACACACACCCACACACACACACACACACACACACACACACACACACACACACCTCTTCACGCTACAGCGTGACGGCAGCATGTCCACCTCACCTGTAAAGTAAATAACTAGTAACTAGAACACCCCTTCCACTTTACCTGTAAAGTAAATAACTAGTAACTAGAACACCCCTTCCACTTCACCTGTAAAGTAAGTAACTAGTAACTAGAACACCCCTTCCTCCTCACCTGTACCATAAGTAACTAGAACACCCCTTCCTCCTCACCTGCACAGTAACTAGTACCTAGAACCCTACAGAGTTAATTTGTCCAGCCCACCTGTTCACAGTGCGCTACTGTGTAGTTACTAGTTACCGTCAGACTGTCAATGACTAAAAGCTGCACAGTAACTAGTAACTACAACACCCCTAGAGGGCCCCAGCCCTACATTGTGACAGAGGCGGGTCACGTTAATGGCCTTGGCAGCGGCCCGGGTCGCCTCTTGTGCTCGTCGCCACGGTGACAGCGAGGCGGTGTGGCCCTGACATTGGTCAGCAGCACCTGCCGCCAGTCGTCAGCCCAATGAAAACATTTTCATAGGCGTGGGTCTCCTAGACAACGCCACGCCTCCCGGGCTGTCCTGAAGGCCTGCGATGGTTCCTCTGCTCTGTAGGCCCCCACCCCTATCCCCGCCTCTTCCTCTGTGCCTCCTTTACTACAGACACCTGTCAACACGCCTAAAACGCGCACGCACACACACACGCGCCGGAAGAATTCACTTCCATTTCTGACCTTGAGCGCACTTCCTTCCAAATGTTACCCTAAGGGAAGTGTGTGGGGTGGGGGTCTAGACATAGACGTCAGAAAAAGAGATACTCACCACCGGTGTCGTTGTTGAAGTCCAAGGCCTCCACTATCAACGTGTAGGACCGCTGAGGGAAACAGAGACATAGACCGTGTCAGCCAGCGCACCTCAAACAGAGCACGGGCCTCCATCCTACACAGTGACCGCATCAGGGCTAACATTCAGGGACGCACAGTCAGGAATCAGGACATAGGCGCATATCAAGTCATAACCTCCGATGTGTGCGCATGCATGCATCATCTCGCCTCTTCATGGTATTTGACCTCATTTTGGCTGCGGCCTGCTCATTATTTTGCAGTTGGGAAATCTCATGACTGTGTGTGTGTGTGTGTGTGTGTGTGTGTGTGTGTGTGTCACTTAGCACTGTAAGAACTGTAGTCAGCAGTAAAATGTGTATTAACACAACAGTTGAATATGAAAGAGATTATTAAAATTACTGTTTAAAAAGCTAATTAAAACCATGGAATATAATAGCCAGTTCATTTCCATTGCTTTTCCTAGGGTGTAATTGCGTTACATTACAGCCATTCCTCATACAGAGTTTGGTAGCAGTTACATTAGAACAACGGCCTGCATGCTAGATTGTGTGTGTGTGTGTGCGCGTGCGTGCGTGGGGGTGGGGGGGTGGTGGTACGATTGTGTTTGTTCACAAGTCTGTGTGCTGTGCAGATCTAAAATGACAACACACACACACACACACAGCTAATCTAGATTGGCACACCAACCCGGGGGGGTGTTCTGATGTGCTACAGCAATGCTAGAGCAATGCCACTTGTGCTTGATGGCATTTTAAAGCATATTACAGATGATGGGTTGGATCAAAAGGCATTGTATGGGACGGACGGACACACACACACACGGACGGACACACACACACACACACACACACACATTATGGAGAGGATTGGGGGGGGGTCTATATTTCTCTTAAAACGCTTTATCGGATTCAGGGTCAGTAGTGCCCACACCAATATAAGCATGCACATCCACACTGCCTTGTGCCACAGTCATGGAGGAATGGATCCTGCGTGTGATTTTGAGATAGTGTAATCCATTTACAGGTCTTTAGCGTCTAACACGAGCACCTACCTGCCATGTTCACACATGCACTTGACTCCCACCCCACAGCATAGCACAGAGGCATATTACACATTCTACACTGCTGCTGCCATCTTCACTGTAGTGATCTTATTGGTGTGAACAGTCTGTCTGGGCACTGCCAATTGCCATCAAAAGATTAACCTGGGCATGACTCACACACCTGAAGGCTGCTTTAACATCCCAGGAGACATGTGATGCTAGTATTCACTACAGCAGTTGTCACTCAGTTCAGCACAGATCCATCTACAATCACTGTGACAATCACTTTAGAACACATGCTGCATCTGAACTTGCCACTAGGCCCCGCTTGGAAGGATTGCAGTTATTAGCCAGTAGTGAGTCTTATCTTTAGTACAGATAGCTTGGGGTTATACAAAGAAGGCCAGGTTCCACTCTGTAAGTGGCTAGTATGTTACAGCATTCTAAATGACTCTAGACTCTTATCGAAGCAGTTTGCAAGAGCTGAAAGTTCTGGAACATTTTTATTGTTTACAGTCTACAGCAAGTAATTGCTGCAAGTCTCAACACAGATTTGGTATATGGTCATGATTTTATGGTGATGCTGACATCAATAAAAGTCTGAAAAATAGGCATATAATCAACAGACTAACATGAACATGTTAAAAATGAAAGATATTCAAGAAGTAAGTATGGCGTTATCAAATTAAATATTGCATTACTGAAAATTCCCCCTCTCTGAGGTTTCTGTCATACATTAACATGTGGTGAACATTTATCAGAAACACTAAAAAGGGAAATTCACTTATCGTTCTGCACGTGGGACATGCCTGGGCATGAAAACTTTTGCAGGTTCATCTGTGTCCTAGTCACAAATTAAATTAAGTAGCACACACCACATGGTTCAAACCTTTTGGCTTGATCGATGCTAAATAACGTATCCAAACAGCATTATGTGTTCCAGTTAACTAGTAATAACACAAAGAACTGTGAGGCTTTGGCTATATCATTGCAAAGGCTTTGCCAACTTATTATTAAAACGCCAATCAACACCTTTGTCTATAGATGAACAATAAACTGACCATTGCTGGGATGTTTAGTAGTACTAGTACTAGTAACTGCTTTCACTGAGATACTGCATGCCTCTTAAGTCACCAACACTCCATAACTCTGGTGGTTATCAGCTTGGAAATGTCTGACACTGCCAGGTTCACTTTTCCCAGGCTCCCAGCTGACTCACAACATCGCTTTGAACTACCGAACACACACACACACACACACACACACACACACACACACACACACACACACACACACAACTAATAAGTATAAATAGTAAGTGCAGCCATATGTCTTATCTTTTCTGCTATCCAGACACTGTCCAACAAACCGATAAAGACCATCCCTGTTCGAGTCACACAGACTTTCCAAAGAACACTACTTGATTCAGTCTGGGGGAATTTACACAACACGCACTAAAGACAGCCATGGCGTTTTACACGCAACTGTATATGGAGACAATCAATGTTCCATTCCAAATGTTCTAATTCAATAAAAATAAAAACATCTAAAGTTTGGGCAGAAGAAACATATTTCCTAAATAATATCAAGCCAAAACACATGTAGTTGCATTGCCTAGGCCTACATTATACAGAACAAACAAAGTAGTCAAAAGGATGTTGACCTACTATATCAGTTTTCCTGAGGTCAATCACTTAAACAGCATCAACCTTAACTCTAGCCTGTGATTGTGACTGCAAAATAACACACCCTGTTTGCAATAAAACTTAGTCATGAAAAGGCACCTCTTATAATCACCTTCAAAGCCAGTACACACTGAGGGGCTGGCAGGAAGGAACTCATTGTTTGCCAGGAGATCGGCATCAAGCCCCATCTTGAAGATAGGACATTCCTCAAATTTAACCAGGCCTTCTTTGCCATTTCAGCAGGGATGAGCGTGATCCTCTGCCAGACTAAATTAATTATAGCCATGTGCCATCCAACATCAAGGCTCCACAGACTTCAAAACCATTGTTACCCAAACAAGATCAAAACAGCAGTCAAGGACAAAGTCTATCTGCTCAACCTGAAAAGCAGCACACTATATTTATATTGAGCGTTGTGAGAAGTTTAGGAAGGTGACTCAACTGCTGCTGCCAAAACAAAAATTAATGTGACAGTTAAAAGGTATCGTGACCCACAATGAATTTGAGGAAGTGTATCAAAGCAATCGTTGTCTGTCCCTTCAACCACCCGTCAAAACATATTATTGATCAAATTCAATACCAAACAATCCCGTCATTAAGTAAAAGGAGAGATAATTGTAAATTAATGATATGAAGCCTGATCAGCGCAAGCAAACACAGACCACTTTTAGCTGCATAAACCCTGTTTTCTGTCTGGAAATATTTATGGTTACACTGATTTTAATAGACTAGGAGTAACACCCACTACACAATATTCTCCTGCCCTGGCAGTAACTGACACCAAAAATGGCACTATGTGGGTCACGAAAGGCGACATGTTTATTGTTCACTTGTTGAAATTTAAAACAAATGCCCTATGTTTATGATACTCTGATATAGCCTCAGATAAAATGTAGAGCATCATGTAATGCAAGACTGAAACAGTACCACTTGTACTTGAAAAGCACTTGTTTTAGACGAAGTCTAGAGGAGGTGGGCGAAAGAAGAAAAACACTGCTCGCTCTCTTAGTAAATTGCACTTATCAGAGCAGACTATAAAGTAAACGTCATTATTGGCTCAGCTGCCAACAGCCTTTACTCTCAAGGCTGCGCTAACAACTATTCAACAATACACCTGACCCCCCTCTCTTCTGGGACCGTACCAACAAGTCATCAATCACATTGATGCTGACACATCCCAGGTCACGTCTGGAGAGAGTCGTGCCAGTTAAGCCACGTTAAGTCAACATTTGCATTTCTGCAACACCGAATTTGCAAAAAACACATTTTTGAGTGCGTATGTGTGGGACAAAGACATTGCTCAAGACAATAAGTGGCAATAATTGGTGAAACATGTTGCGAGGAGGTGGTTTGCGTGAGAACCACTTGAGACATCCAGCCGTTGAAAAGTCTAACTGACTCAGCTCAGTGAAGAAGGACTGCCCTTTAATTTCCACGTCCATTGTGTGGGCTTATCATGAGCCAACATGCTGAGGTAGCCATTCAGAAGCGTAAGGCCAGGGTTTGTCCGAGCTGACTTCAATGCTGAGTCCACTGCGGCAGCTTCCTGTTTCTTGCCCTATGCTGCCACTATGGCTGTGCTGCCTCCATTATTCTCTATAATCCTCACTGTAGTCAATGAGGGCATGCCATTGTCCCTGCTTGATAAGCTGTGAGGGCCAGGGCCAGTTTCAGACTGGGTGGCTGGGCCCAAAGTGTTCAGAGGAATAACATAATTAAAACAGGTAGCTGTGGTGGCTAGCTTGCTAAAACTGAAACCGGTGAATCCGCACACGTCTCCATACAGTGCTTTACATTTCAGCAAAACACGACTGGGCTGAAGCATTTAGCTGTATGGCTGTCTCTAGCCCTACCTGGTCTGAAGACGTGTGCGCAGCCTCAATAATTGCAGCAGTTACTGTGGGTGGCAAGGTTAAAGTGATGAAATGCCTGGGGTCCAACCAAGTGAGACTTAAACAAAGCCCTAGGACTGGACAGGATGCCAACTCCACAGCACTCAAGAGAGGATGCAGGGATGGTGGGGGGAAAATCATGAACTCAAAGTACCCGACAACCCAATTGCCTCGCACTGCCATCTGTCTACAACAGCCAATCAACTCATCAAAAGGACTAAGAGTGATATCATACCTGCCGATTGTTAATGGTCAGTGAAGCAAAGAGCTTCAAGCAAAGGATGGGAGAGACAAACCTCTGACCTATTGCCGAAACATTCAGATATGAGCTCATGACAATGATATTTCCTCATTATGAAGGATGGACAATGATAACTGCCATTGTAACTGCCAATTAGGTATTGATGACATTATCATCAATTTGATTAGTTAGCTTGACAAAAACTGATAACTGCTCTTAACATGTCACACAGGACACAATGGGGAAAACTAGAATTCTGAAGCAGTAGGCATAAATGTCATTCAGACCATGTGAAATATATGTTTTGTTATTTGTATACTGAAAATAAAATGCACTTCTCCCTGGTTATGGTAGTTGTGTTGCCATAGCATGAGAATAAACTGCAACCTTTGTGTTAAAAAGGTGCAACGCATCAACGTCTATCAAAAAAAAAAAAAAAAAAATAGACCAGCTCAAATTGCATTGAATCCTGCTAAGCACCGCTTACTGCCTATCATATTCCAAGCAAAGAATTACCCTTTAAAGCAACAATATAATCTGCACTGTTGAGGATACAACAGCCTTTTTCAATTCACAATAATTGGCATTAGCAGGCATTGCAGTCGCCTATTCATGTTTGTTTACTTTTTCAGGCCGCTCAAGATTTAACAATTACCCTACAGATATAGCATGTAATTGGACACATCACATCAATGCTCTGTGCCTTACACCCATAAGGCAAGGAGGAGCAATTTGTGGGCCAAACCATGGGGCCACATTGTCTGTCCCTTTGTTTAATTTCATGGAAGGCTCCTCCGCTACAATATTGTTTAGAAATTAGTGAAATGAGAAAGCAGAAATTAGAGATTACATAACTAGTTTACTATAACAGGAGTTACAGAAAGTCTATACACTATCAGGAATACACTATCATGCAAAATATAAGAGATAGACAAAAACTATAAAACATGAATTTTTAAGATAGGAATATATTTCTTTGGAGCCTAATATGAAACGCCTGCACCTGGTTAATGGCCTATAATGAGGGACCACAGGGGTCTTAGTCAAAGGACAATTCATGGTTGGTCAATTATCATGTCTGACAGCAAGAAAAAAAAAAAAGATTCTTCGTTTTTGTTGTTTTCTCTGACTTTTGAAAGAGATGGTGATCGATTTAGAACAATTGCAGATAATTACCACACACGTTTTGTTAAATTTGAGAAGCAGTGGGGGACACAAGGGGATATAATTTGTTTTGTTTGTTTGTTTATTTAACTTACCGGCCACGCAAAACTGAAAGGCGAAACTATCCTGAACCTTTCATTCCTGACACCGCTCTTGAAAGTAAATGTATTCCCTCCAAGGACAGGCGTAGTAACAGTTCCGAAGCTGCAGGGCCCTGCAGCAGATACTCGTGACTGGTATTCCTTTAAGCAAACTTTAAAAAAGGTATCGCATTCACTCCGTGTGCATTTCCGATCCGCGCTGTTCCGAGAGCCGTCACAACACTGGCCGCTCAGCAGCTCCCCGTTCTGGTTGTGCATCGATAAGATTTGCAACTCGAATTGTCCTGATCCCTCTGACACCTGTTGGGAAACAAAACCGTGAAATCAGTGGCAACTTTGAATTCAACGTTATAAAAGATCGGAAAATGTTCAAGCATGGGTCAAACATTAACCTAAACTGACTGTAGGCTAACATTCAACAACATAACGTCCAACTAGATGTACGTACGCTTATAATGTTAATACAGTAATGAAATATGCTAAACTAGACATGCATGGTAAATGCATCCATACATCTGGACCGAATGCATTTATTCAATTTCTAGGTAAAGAATCCACATACCTTCGCAAGAAAGCAAAATATAAGGGTAGCAACGACTGAGACCCGTCTCAAAATCATGCCTCCGCTCTGGTGTTGCCACTGGTTTGAGTTTAGTTGTCTGGCCGACACACGGCACTAATGTACTCCTCTGAGTTAAACATGCACAAGTGGGAAACAACACGTTTTTCAACAAAGCACAGATTCCAACGTAGGCCTAATAACAAAACTCTTCCTAATATTTCCTCGATATTACGAAGCGTTCGTTGTTTTCGATATTATCGCTTGCACTTCAAAACGACGAAAGTCTACACAGTAGCCATGCGGCAGCCGAGTCCACAACTGAGTGCTTGTCCGAAGTCGAACTAACTACACAAGTGAACACGAAGGCGTGGCTGTGAGTCCTTGATCCTGCATATTCATGAGTGAATGAGTTGACAACCCGCCTCTTGCATTTTATCTCTAATAAACTCTGGGAGTTGAACACAATAAATCATGTGCATTGCTAAATAATGCACCAAGGCCTGTGTCTATCAAGGGCATTTCAGAGAATGTGTGGTATGTTAGACATTCAATATATTAACGTGTAATGTGAGGCTTGTAATGATAAAACTCCCAAGATCACAATTTTTTAATATCAGCATTTTTTTTCTTAAAAAATATGACCTGCAGGATAAACCTGGAATTTAAAATAAGATTAAGGTGAGGGTACGCCTATTTAATTATATTTAGGCTAATACAATTAACTCTAATAGCCAGATGTGACTACGTTGAATACCAAAAACTAAAACTAATACTATCTGCTTATCGCCTATTTTTTTTTCTGCCCACCAGTGTCGAAGGGCAATTTAACCCAGGTGTATCACTGTAAATAGTTAATGGGCAAAGTAAATCAGTGGCATGGAAATGTGCACACACACACACACACACACACACACACACACACACACACACATGCACACATGGACTCACACACACACATTTGAGAGCCCCCCATGCCCTAGTTAGTGATTTGTGTGAGCCAATTACACAGGTCACTCAATGGGTCACAATCAAGGAAACAACTGAGTGCTTTGGCTTCACAGTAAAGATCACGTAATTCAGTAAATGTAATGTTTTAATAATTTATAGCCATTTACGATGCTGCCATGCGTGTATCAATGTTATACCTTTCAGCCAGTTAGAACAAAAGCATTTGACATTTTAATAGCAGTTTAGTGAAAAATTCCAGAAAAAGAAGCAAAACATCTGTATCTGGTTTGCATTGCAAGATACAGTACAGTAGCTTCTGTGACTTGAATTACCTGTTTTTGTATTGTTGTATATCTCAAACTACCTGCAACTTTAAACATGTAATTTTCTCTGTATCAGATATCCAAAGTGTAAAACTCATTGGCAGCAATCGGTGGTCACTGCCTCAAATTGCTGCTGTCACTATGCAGATGTGATATTTCCTGTGGTTGAACTTCAACATGAGAGGTGTGGTTTTTGTGTCCTTACTTGCCTTAGCCATTCAGTCCCGAAGACATCTCAGGTTACAGATCTAATTGAAATGTTCTTTCTTTAGGTAATTAGGGTTAATTGGTGAACTTTATAACCCCTTGGGAGAAAATTCAGTTCTATTGATTCTATTGAGATTTTAGAGGGTTTGGGGGATGTGATGATATTCCTTCTGCTATGCCCCTGAGACTTGCCCAGAGGCCAGGTCCATGGTGAGATGATAGAGTAAATGAAGTTGGTTGGTGACACCTAACTTCAGTCAAGAGAGTCTAAGAAACTGTCAGTTATTTATGCTTATGAGCACAATTAAACGGACAGTAACTCTTCGAACTAACTCCAAGTAGCTCTTCTAACTCTTCTTTGTCAAAATACATTAATTTCATATGGGGATATTAGTTAATATTGTAGTATATATGTCTATGCATTGGTCATCTCACCCAAAAGGAATTGTATAAAAATGCTTTACCTAGAATGTTTGAAAGCAAATCATTGTCTTGGTTGACAAAGAACCTGTTCACCATTTTGGTTGATCCTGCTATCTTCTTCTTTTTGTACTGCCTGGCTAATGTGTTCATTCAGCGTTGTGTCAGCACATGCTCACTGCAGCCCAGCATTGTCAGTAGTCGTCATGGAGTAAAGGCAGTGTTTCTCCTCTGAGACCATGGTGCTAATCTCCTGCAGCCTTAATGTGATTATGCTAATGATCACACAAATGACCCCTGGGCTTTCGGGGATCCGGGATTCACACATCCAAACGCAGACCGCACAGGCTGTGTGACTCGAGCGGCCTGCATTCTAGACACTGGGGTAAGCCAGCCCATGGTGTCCCGGTGCTGTTGTTGTGTCCTCTGTGAGCTTGGACGGGTAGAGTAAATGACCCAGTACATTCCATCCAGCAACAAAAGCGCTCAGTGGCCACGAGAGAGATGGATATCTTTTGTTGTCCGACACTCAGCGCCGTATACCAATCCAATTACCTCAGCCTTTTCCAACCCCTCCTATCACACCACATGGCATTGAAGCTTGCCTGAATGCAGACTCGGACCCCTAACAAGAATGTGGTGGATTATGTGCTTGATGAGTATTCCCCTCCCCCGACTTGTATCACATCGGTGTACATATTCGACCCAACAGACCCTGCCACATTTTCATTCTAAATAGAGCCCTATATGTATTTATGCCCTCAAGGTGCATCCATAAATCACATGCAACTCAATTATGTTCGTTCGAACTAAATGTGGCCTGCTAATGTTGCTTCAACAATGAGTCTTTTTTTGGTCAGTCAACAAAGAGAATTACAAGGAAGTGCTGTAATTTATAGCACATAATTAACAGGGAGGCAGAGGAAACATGCATGATGATACAGTGAAATTGTGTCTAGTGAAAGAGCACATCTCAGGGAAGTGTCCCTGTATGGTTGATCCTGGCCAGGCCACTTCTATAAACCCACTGCTGTTTTGAGAGTTGGAGTATGAGAGAAAAAGGGTGCTTTCGGACTATTTAACAGTGTTTACATGGTGTGTTTATGAGAGCTGCTTTTACAGAATGTGTGACAGATGGAATCAACGATCTGCTCTCAGATAAATATTATTTTCCACTGTAAAGGTGGTCGCTTTGTTATTTTCAACATTTACCCAAAAGCTATAGCTCTATGTGGTGGTGGGTATTTTGATGTCCGAGTGCATATGAAGTCACAGTTACAGGTCCGCCGTGCTATATTTTAGCAGAGATTTTCATCGTGGGGGGTCTATCTATCTATCTATCTATCTATCTATCTATCATTACGGTTAGGGTTAGAGTTCAAATGTAACATGTGGATAGTGACATGTATACTTCTTATTTGCTGGGGCTTCTGAAATAAACTAGGTTCTTAATACGTGTGCTCCTGATCCAGATGACACAGGTAGAGTACATGGGCTAAGAAGGATACAGTACTTAGACTGTGCCATTAGAGATCAGCAGTGTGAGGGAGCATGCTTTAGCAAGCATGTGCTTGTGCGTAGGGAGTTTACACTATAGTAACATCACAGGGAGGGCCTTGTGAATGGATCATCTGTCTGTGTGTGTCCTTGCACCTCCTAATGGCTGGGAGGTGTTTGATCCTGTGAGGGGAGGGGAGGGTGAAGGGAGGGGGGGGTGCAGAGGGCTGCAGTCAGTGAAACAAATCAGCTTATCCCTGCTTAGGCTAGTAGCCTAGCATCCACTCCCCAGCGTAGCATTTCCACCTGGCGCACGGTACATAGTCCCACACTCCCGAGCTGACCCGGGCGATCATGTGAGTAATGTGTGTGCTTGTGTTGTGGCTGTGTGTGTTTGTGCCCAGTGTAATCACAAACTGGACGCAAACACACACAGACACTACTATCCACAGTGAAATCATTATGCAGTTGTTTCGCTGTGGACGGTAGACATGCTTTTAATAATATGATTCGCCCTTGTTGTGGAAATAGACATGCTGGCCGAATGTGTATAAATGTTTACCTAACAAGATGTTAATCGCTGATTAACAACCTGCTACGTGGGTGCAAGCAAACTATTCAGGCATAAAGATTAGATCCTTAGCACTTTACACCATTCAAGGTGGTCCTTAAGAATGAGGAAGGCCTGGCTGCGGTACCATCAGGATCAGTGAGTCAGAACAGTATTATCTTCAAGCAGGATATTGGCCCGCGATTGAGGTGAGCAGCCTAATTACCTGGATACTTCCTATCTGGAGGAGGAAAACTGATAAAAGTCTTCCTCCCTTTGTCCTTGTTTGCTAATCACCCTTTGAAACACGCACTGTAACAATGAATGAATGAAGAAGGAGGGATAGAAACAGGGTTTGAATGAGAGTCTCGAGAACAACTTCTAGAGAGGACCTTTAATGTGCAGACCAGGGCAAGATGACAGCCACTGCCAGCCTTGAATGAAAATATTGACCCTGGCAGAGTGTTTAAGCCCTAGCAGCATGACGTAGCACTTTTTCCATGACACATTTGATGATCGTTTCCAAATGGGCCTGTCAGTTTTAATAAAGGGGACCCCGGCATTTCACTTTGCTCTAAAATAAACAAAATCCACCATCTCTCCCAGACACATACACATGCTTGTACAGAGCCCATGATCACGCTCCAGGAACAGGGCTTGAGCTACAGCAGGCCACTTGTGAGCTGATGTATGTTTTCATGTTCAATCTTCTCTCTCATCAAGGGACGGCTTAGGCGGTGGGCGGTTTAAATATATATTGTTTTCATAAGTTTGCGGAGTGAAAGACATAATGTTATTTTAGGAAATGGCATGTGAACCAATGATATGACTATAAAGATTTGTAAGTATTGTTAGGACGTCAACTGTGACACATTAGACTAGCAATTTCAGCTTTTGAGAAATACAAAATGGAATAAGGATGATCTGTCAGTTTCTTTTACTTTAATTTAAAATACCAGAATTCATTGTTAACCATCATCTACATATGTACTGTGTAAAGCTGAAACAATATAATGAGAGGGTAAACACAACATGTGTTTATATATTTAGTGCATTTTACTATTGCAGTATAGTCAGTGAGAACGTGCTGGAGTTGGAGTAACACACAACATGCCAAAGTAGAATATTAAACGGCTCCACATCGTTGGAGCATGTCATCTTTCTGTTAATGTTAAACTAATGAGTCAACTTTTCCCGCTCCTTGCAAGTGTGCCACTCTTTCAGGAGGTTTTGGCGGTTGAAAATGTAATTCACTAGCCAGTTTAACTGAGGCAGCTAAACAAGCACAATATGCATGGGTGCATTCTCGTAGAATGTGTAGGTACTGTAACAGACAAACGCACCTGCACATAAGCAGGTGCCAGGGTCCAGATATTTGTTAACTGAATATGTATATTTTAATTTTCAAATATAATATAAAACTTCTTTATGATGTCCATTACGCTCCTATACATCTTGAATGTTCACAGTTTGTATCTGTAAGACTAAAAAAGTCAACCATTCTAATTCATAAAATCTACAAACTTTGACTATACGGTGCTACTACTATGAGGGCAGAACTAACAAGAATTGCTTGCTGTAAACGATTAATTGAAGTAACAATAATTGTTAATGGTAGTCGATACAAGGTGGAAGTAGTCAAATCAAGTAAATCTTTATTTATATAGTGCCTTTCATACACATTTGCAATGCAAGGTGCAACAGTTTAATTTCAGTTATGAAAAAAAGCAGTGTTGATATAAATAATAATATAAATAATTGTAATATAATGTAATTAAAATTAATGCAAAATGTATGAAAAATGTGCATGCATTTTAATTAAGTGCCACATTTATAGCACCTACATTTTTATCAATACAATTTTGTTTCTTTCACCCCTCATAATATGAATATTGCATTAACTTTTAAGGAAATCACAAACAAATAAACTAAATGTTTAATAAAATACAGCGTGTTTGGTATTTTGTTGTTTCCCCAGAAGCAACGTACTGATATATGGTTATAAACAATACATACAAATTAATATAAACCTCTGTCGCTTTGCTGTACAACCCTTTGACTGCCTTCATTTTCCTTCTCTGCTACAGTTCCCAGAATGTTGTGTGAAATGGTTATACTGCCAGTACAGTATATATATATTATGTGCAATGTTATTTATTTATTTTATATAATGCTGTTGCAAAGCATGGAAGTTGTACATAAATCAAACTGCTTACAGTATGTACAAAACTAAGATGTATTATGAAACAGGACACAACACAATGTTTATGTAGAACAAACCTATACAGTTAACCTACAGCAACAGTAACTGACAGGGTGGAATCTGCCAGATCTGAAGGCTGCTAATTTCAGTAATGCTATCTACTGTAAGTAAATAATGTTGACAATGTATGCAACCTACCACCTCTTATCACAAGTTAAAACACCAACAGTGGCATTGTCAGGCAGGGAGATGGTATGCATAACAAGTAGCCTCAAGGCACTCCATTTGATCTCAGGTCATGCAGGTTAGACAGAGGTTGTATCTACAGTATCATTGTTCAATTGTATCTGACCTGGGTCAATAGTTACTGTACTTGCTACTTGACATGATGAAATAATGACTCATGGTGGTGACCATGTGTGTATATTAAGCAAGAGTGATTTAATGTTTTACATTAATGACTACAAAGATCATTGACTTCCCAAAACATGTATGAGTAAAAAAATGCTTTTACATTCATCTTGGACATGCGCTGTTGCCTGCCTTACAGTCAACTTACATGCAGCTGCATTTCTGCCTATATCATATTTCTGTTAGGCTAATCTAGAAATCTGGAAAACTAATTTGGAAATCTATATGCAATTTAAAGCTGGTATAAGCAGGTCGTACGTGACAGATAGACATACTGTAAGCGGACATTTCTCACTCTGGCCCATCACACTTGTGCTATAAGAGAGCAAAACCACTGTCAAGTCCCATAGGGTTTGATGAAGGGTGAAGGGGAGCAGCTACCCTCAGCCACAGCGGAGGGGGCCCTCTGTGTTTCCTTCATTTACCTACTACCACCATAATGTTCATTATGGCAACTTACCATGCCATGACTGAGGCCGTTGAAGAACCTCAAATTTGTTTTAATTTTTCCAATTCGACCTACAATCAACATAAGAAAGCATAGCTAATCATGTGGTTCGGAGGACATTCCCGTCTTGTTAGTGAAAAACTTGTCTTGTGGAAGGATGCTTCGTTGCTATTGTGGACATCTATTATAAGGAAGTTAGGTCAAGACAACAAAAACTGAGGTTCTGCTCATTAACAGGCTAATAATGTGGTCTGATCTGGGATTCTTAGCATTCATTTTCTACTCAGCCCATTCATTCCTTAAATAAAGACCACACAGAACCTCAGCCAAGCAGGGTAACTTATAGCTACAGAACAAAACTAAAAAGTTTCCTTTGCCAAGTTAGTAAAAGAGAAGGCACACACTAACAAACGTCATGTTATTTCTGACTCAATTAATGGCGAACGCATTCCCATCAAGCAGCAGTGGTTACGCTTCGGCGATCTAAGGGCCATTGTCACACAGGCACTTGAGGAACTCTTTTGTGTAACAGAAGAATGGCGGCGTGACCCCCAGCGGAGCAGATCGAGGCCAGGCAGACGTGTGTTTCTGCAGCCCCACCGCCCGCTGCACTTAGAAGCCCTGGGTACAATTTCAGGGTCCAAGTGACCATGAGTGCCGCTGAGTGACGGGGAGAGAGGAGAGACCCTAAACCCAATAGCTTTGATGAGTGAAACAAAACACAGACCCCCACCCACCTAGACACGACAATGGCTGCAGCACGGTTACTTAAGTACACTGCAGTGTGTGCGTGAGTGGCGCAGCCCCCAAGGTTTTGAGTGTCTGCACCTCTCTTTGCTCCGTTTTTCTTTGTGTTTTGCAAAGTGCAGGAATAGCAATGTTTCTAACCTAGAAAATGGCCGATTCACTTTCTGAAGGCAAAAGCATATTGTTTGCTTTAAGATTCTCCCCTTGAAGAAATAACTCCATGTCTTGCCATGTCAGTATGCGAGAGAGATACTGTGTAAGACACAACAATGTTTCAAACATATTCCATAACTTCAATAGCATCGAACTCAGTCAAACCCTTTATCACCCTCTAGAAACACGCTGAAAGTATAATTATGTTATCAAGGCGGGAGGGAACACTCTGACAGTTGAACAAAAGCAGTGCAAACAGTTGTGCCAGCGCAAACAGCTTCCGATTCCTTTCCAGTATGAAGTGAGACATGCCTAAAATAATGCCAGCAATTAAGTCCTTGTATTCTTCAGCAGTTTCTGTTTACAAATGTGCAATGTTTTTATGCTGTTGTCATGTCTTCCTGGAGAAATGAATCCAAACAAATGGGATAAATAGTCCTTTTAGAAATGGTATATGAAAAGCCTACTGCACAGTATGATACAATACATTATGACCATCATGGCTCCGCCTCCATGGTTGGTTCTGCTTTGCATATTAGTCTGGCATCGCTCATTCATTTGTCATTATACTTAGTGCTGATAGGCATCAATGAAATCATTAGCAGATGACTGGACCCCCTTCAAATAGTTTATTGACATATGACAACCAATCAGGACACTATTGTGGCGAAGTCAGGCACATACTTGCTGTTGGAAACTAAAGTTCCCTTGTACGCTTCTGTTACCAGCTTGCTAACGGTTGTGAATGATGAGTTAAAATCGGAGCTTGTAAAATCAACCTGGTTTTACCAGGATGTCAATTGCACATGTTTGCATAGTACTTGCTCATAAAAGTCCAACTACAGTAAATAAGAATATTGTCCAGCAGCATGAATAGCCTGTTTCATAAGCTATATGAACAACAGCTTATCATTATAACCAAAACCTTTTCATGGTGCCACCACTTTGAGAACGACTGTCTTACGCTAGAGAACTGTTCTCACACTAGATAGTCTCCCTGTTGAGGTGAATGGTTGGCTGCAGAAGGAAGACCAGTGTTGATACAGCTGATCTCTGTAGCTCCAAGTGAAATATATGGCCCTGTTTGTTTTCAGAGTTAGTCCCTACACTTTGCTTCAAGTTCATCCGGGGAAGTCTGTTTACACTATTACCACAGTTTTACTTTCACACACTTCATATTCCACACACTGCTAATGAGAAGTACTGTAATTAGCCTTCCTGTCTTTCTGGTGGATCTACAGTATGGCACCGAATGGCTTCTCTCTAACAGGTTCATTGCAGATATATTTTGTCCTTGTTGTAATATTACAATATAACAAGAAACATTACATTATGGCAAATGTTATGCAACATACCAGTCAAGACATAAAAGGGAAAAGGAAATCTTAGAAGTTGCTAGATTAAGAATGTCGTGTTCACCGGAGTTACTCATTCCCACAAGGCTCTGAGCTTTTAAAAATACTTATCCCAGGAGGTACAGACAACATGTAAAGCACTTCTTTCAGTGTAGCATGCTAGCAATAATTAAAGTATTAGAAAACAGATACTCATACTGTGACCATATTTGTCACCGGGTTTTTTTTCTATATACTGTCTGCTTATATTATGCGTTTTAGGTTTCACATAGCTGTTTCACATAATAGCTGGACGCTCTGATCCACGTTCTCAGGGTTTGCACTGACAACAACATGATATTCAGGTTAGACTTGCATTATTTCAAATATGGCTGAAGTAATGATATTACCTCAGTGGTGAATGAGGCAATTCAGTGTTCCTCTTGCCTTTGGAGAGAAGGGGAAGTCCCTATGTCTGTGTGCTGTTTGACTGGACTGTTGAGTAATGCAGCCAGGGATTGGGTGGAGTGGAGTCAAATCAACTAGCCCTCCTTCCCTCCCATCGATGTGTCTGGACCCACACTAGCATCAGAGTCACAGCTGGCCCATATCCTCCTGCTGTGTGAAACCGTGCACATGCAGTAACGCTAACATGATTGGTCACTCAATCTATATTCTATATAGGTTTCCTCGGATGGACCTCACAGCCACAATTCAAACACAATATTCTCCATATCAAATCAAATCATAAGTTGAGCAATAATTGAGGTAAAATGAATTCTAGGTCTCCAACGTAATAAAGGAACAACATATCAGTGGTGGAACATCAACTTACTGTGGAGTATGTCAACGCTAAATCATGTTCGGGAGATTGACTGTGGCAGTTTAGCAGAATAATGAAGCTAAGATTAATGGAGGAATGTGACAGGCAGAGGGAAATCCTGCTAATGGGCAGAGTCCAGTAATTTTAGTGGTTACACGGTCAACCAGTATAAAACCACTCCTCCCTATGTGACAACCACAAATAAACTGTATATGTATAACACCCCATGTCCAAAGCCCAGGGACCATCTTACTGCCTGTTCGCTTTAAAGTGACACTTTAATGGAAAGTTAAATGAAACATAATTAACTAATGAATAACCCAAAATGCACATGATGTGTATAATTTCAGAAAAAGGTGTGTTTTTTGGACTGTGGGCCTTTGATGACAGAGATAAAGGGTCATAAACACTTTTATAGGATATGCTTTTGGATGTTTCTGCATCTTGCATGACATCGTAAAACAGTCATTTCGCTTTTGTAATTTCACTTGAAGCACACAACTTGACAAAGCTACATGCGCACGTGCACGCGTGCACACACACACACACACACACACACACACACACACACACACATGCCCATGGTACAACTATTGTTTATCTGTTAACAGGGACCTGCGTAAGCCTAACCCTAACCCTGCTTTTTTGTGGGCTGATATGCACACACCTACATGCTGTAAATATACAATTACTATTGTAAACCCTGGTTACCTTTTAGGTAGTGTTATCATTGTTGTGACTGAAGGTGGTATGGAAACAGCCCACCATTGTTACCACCAACACTGCTCCAATCAGCTTGAATGTAATCACCCTGTATGTAGCATGGTGGAAATTGGCTGTATATTATCAGAAGATTAAAATCTAAGCAGTGTGGTGTGTGCATGTAATTCATCCCATATCCTTTCAGAGCCTGAGGTTAAACAGCCTGACTTGTGCTACATGATTTCAATCACTGTGAGGCCCACATATAAAAGGGAGATTCCCTGCAGGCTGGTTTATGAATGGCATAGTTTAAAAGGCAAATAAAACATAATTAGTGAGGGAAATGTGTAGTTTGATTAGAAAGTCACATTCAGCACACAGCATTCACTTGTATAGTATATATAGCAGCTATTTTGTACCACAGACAAACAGAGGTCAATGAAAGGGTCAATGCAAACATGTTCTAATTGAAAGGACATGACATCAAACACACACAATGTATGCAGAGCAGAGGTGATGTGAAGGCCAGCATGCAGGATGTGTACAGTACAGTAGGGGTTGGGGGGGGGGGGTATTGCTGCTATCCCAGCATGCAGCTGGGCTGGTGGAAAGCAGCAGGCAATGTCTTGCTGGGGGTGGGTATGCGTGTGTGTGTGTGTGTGTGATAACCCACATGAACCCTAACCTGTGAGTCAGCGGGTCAGTCTGTGACGGCGTTAGCG
>JAODUE010024586.1:0-22938 GCA_027564755.1 Amblyopsis hoosieri
AGAGCTGGTCCGTTGTTCCACGACCAGGACGGAATCCGCATTGTTGTTCCTCAATCTGAGGTTCGACAATCGGCCGATTGCAGTCAGTTATTGCATGCTAATTGTAGCTTGTAGCGTATTGTGTTTGGGAAGGCGCCGCGGAGGGCGCGGAGAAATATTGTGTTGATTTTAGCTTTTTGTTAGATTCTTTAGAAGCTCACTTCAAGAGGAGGTGAAACTGAAATTGACTGGACAAGTTAATTAAAATAATAACACTGAAGTGAATGAGTGGGATAACTGGGTGGAATAACTGGCAACAGTAACTACAAAAGAGTCGTGTGAAACAGTAGCACCTTGGGGGTGATCCCAGGGCGATCCCTAGGCAACACTTAGTGGACTATTGTGTAAAATGATGCTAGTACTCACTGACAAAACATAACAAAGCATGCCCATCTGCATTTAGTTACAGCCTTGAGATTTTCTGTCAGCTACAGAAGACAAGATACAGTAGCTTCTATGCGGCCATTTTGAGAGGATGTGCACAAGTGACAAGTTAAATATGGACATTGTTTATCACACTCTGTACCATCTAAATGTAATATGACTACTGCATTTAATACACTGGGTAATTATGGACGAATGGGTTCGGCTCTGCCATAGATGTTGACAAGTCGAGGCCGATGGGAGACTTATTAACCAACATCGAGCGTTCTCACTTATTTGGTGAAGAGTAAACAGGTCCGTTAACACAAGTTTTCGGAATCCTAAGGATCAGAGAAAACATTGACGCTCTCGGGTAACCACCCTTGTTGACAATGCTGTTCCTCGCAGCTGGACTAATTGAGCCATCATACACATTGACTTGTGTATTTTCTACAGTATTAAGTCATACTAGTGTATCTTCCACAATAAACACGGCACCCAAACTGCATTCTGACCATGTTTGATTATGTTGTCTCCTACAGCTGTGGATCCTCCCGGCCTTCGGCTGCAGGCCACAGTACGACAATGGCCTGGAAGAGGAGAAGTACGGCCTAAATATATGGAGCACAGTTCTCAACTTTGCTGTTCCTATGAACCTTTTCTACCACATGCACTCGGTGACCTCCCTCTTCGAGGTCTTCCGCCACGCCTGACCAGATAACATGGGACTAAGTGTGGGTTTATTTCCATCTAAGACTGAAATGGCTCAAACTTGATGTCCATCAGAAAAGCACATCAGAACGCTCGTGGAAAACTATGCTATTTCACCAAAATGGGTGTAGTTATAGAAGAATGTTTGCTGATTATTTGTTATGGAAAAAGGCTGTTAGATTGAATTCCCAAGAACACTTGTCACCACAGGGATATACAGTGTAACGTGGTATACAATTGTTTGAGATTAAGTAGATTTAGGGTAGTCCAGGAGATAATGTAGTCCTTAGTTGAATCCAACAAGATAAAGGCGGGCTAAAATCATTAACAAAGATCTGTATAGGAAATATGCATGTCTAGTTCTAACCCCATGATATGGAATTAGAATTCACTAATGTATTGACATATTCTAACTACTGTACCTGTATTTTATACAATAATAGCTTTGCAATGATTATGGTATTTCCACTTACACACTATGGTATACTAATACATGCTGTACTATAATATGTGTACTGGATATAGTATTGTTCTATCCATTTATTTGGGTACTTCAATAGTTGTCATATAACATTTATACTGTAGTAGTTTCCGTGAACTTACATGATAATAACACATTTCTTATTAGAATTTATATTAATTAGATATTATTAATGTTAATTAGACGACTGTATAATAGGGTTAGAAAACAATATGACAACAAATTTTTGTGAAATAAACAGTTTCCTGTAACCGTCAAGTTTCATGGAAAAACACACAACTAGTTGTGTAAACGTTTCACCTCAGAATTGCTTGGTCAAGTTGCACTGAAATAAAGTTTCTTGCAACTTGGAACCTACAACTAGTTGCGTGAAAGTTTCACCGTGTAAAGCCAGCCTAATGTTTCTAGTGGACCGCGGACCATGTTTCTGGCTCTGTAAAATGGTGCGGTGTGCACCACACAAGATTACCCCAGCCATGGCAATGTGTGTTCAATTTGGGGGGCAGAGCTTCTGAAGGAGCACCATATGGCATTGATGGGAGAGATGTTTTTGTTCAACCCTGGCATTGCTGACTGCACCTTTAATCATCTATTGGATGGGACACAAACTATGTGCAAAATATAATATTATATGTGTGAAATATATAATCAACACTATTTAATGATTTCATATTGACTGAATGCTGTAAGTTAAATAAACAACCCGTCATAAATCTGTATGGTTGTTTCACCTTCACTATTGATAATTTCAAACTTCTATCTTCTTCTTATCTGAACTGGAATGTGAATCAGACAGGGATATTTCAAGTGTTTAATGCCATAGATGGAAGAAAAACAATAGCTTTATCCTTTCCATAAGCACGGTCCCCTAGCCAGAACAATGTCAACATATTTATACAGCCAGGGTTCCGCTGTCACCTTAGACAGATCCAGGGCCAGATACTGTATGCTTGGCTGGATATGAGCAAAACAGATGACAATGACGGATTCCTGAAACGCACACACACACACACAGTACACATCCTAAAAGCACACTTGCAAATGCATCATGGTGAGTTTGTACACTCACAGACAACTCACAGACAACACACACACACACACACACACACACACACACACACAAACGCACGCACACGCACACACACAGACACACACACTGGCCTGCATGATGGATAAGAAAAGACACAAAGCTCAGTAGTAGGCAAAGCTTCACTAAGACAGGATCGTGTTTTGTTTCACCTTAACTTGGGAGACAGACACGCAGAAATCTGACCTTGTTACAGTGGGTTTATTTTTTTATTTAACCATTATTTAACCAGGTAGTCTCGTTTAGATTTAAAAGAAATCTCGTTTCCAAGAGAGACTAAAACGTGGTTTAATTATAATAAATGAAGTAGTTGTGAGCTAGTGTACAATGAGCCATGTTTTTAAATGTATATCAAGTCTCTAAGCCTTCCACAAGCTTTTGTTGTTGTTGTAACTTTGTTAGCATACTGTAATGTATGTTGTTAACTATGTTAGCATACTGTAATGTCTGTTGTTTGTTAACTATGTTATCATATATGTTGTTAACTATGTTAGCATACTGTAATGTCTGTTGTTAGCATACTGTAATGTCTGTTGTTAACTATGTTAGTGTGATGGAGATCGTCCGTCCCCCTCGGGGAATCGAACCCCGATCTCCCACGCAGAGAGCGGACGCTCCTACAAGGCAGGCCAAAAACCAATGGGCCCTGGCCTGCGTCGCCAGAGTGTCCTATGAGGTGTCGGAGAGTGAGGATTAACACCGCACAGCTACCTGCTGGCCAACGTTACATTAGCATACTGTAATATATGTTGTTAGCATACTGTAATGTCAGGAGTCACACATGGAGACGGTGCTTCACCTTCCCGTTCCACAGTACCTAAACTGGTGACTAACCACCGGCCAGCAGCCATCCATATTCCCAACGCGCTCCAGTTACACGCTCACATTCATTCATTATTTAATTTACTTCACCTGCGGTGGGAATATATATGTTGGGGACAGTGGCGGCTGGTCCTTTCAGAAACAAAAGAAGCACAAATATACATGTAGGCTACAACCATCATCAACCACCATCATCGCTGAAATTATTGCCATTGAAAAAAATCACTGGTTTGAAATATGATTAAGTTGCATAAAAAGCAGATCAATAATGTTGCTAGTTATAATCACAAAACATGAACAAAGCAGGCCTAATTACCAAACGAATTGAGAACTCCATAAATAAGACTGCAAAAAGTTTACGAAATACAAGCACTGTCTCAGTGCTTTATTGAGAACTCTGATTTCCTGTACAGTATATGAAGGTAGCAGTCTTTCTGTCAATGATTGGCTGTTTTTACAGGGTCCGCCCTCATTGCTCAATCTGCCATATGGCAAGCTATTTGACATTTCATCGTTTTTCTTGATATCAAGTTTCGTGAAATTTTATATCAAGTTTTTAAATTTTGATATCAAGTTTCCAAAATTTTATATCAACTTTTAGTTTCCGGGTTTGTGCAGGAAACGGTCCCTCATCTTATCTGTCTCCCTTATAGCTTTGATGCTCTTAAACTCATTATTTGTGTCTTATCATAGGAAATAATCAGTGTTTATTCCCGTGAGTAATGCTTGTTATTAACCAAACAATACATACAGTATAAGGCCATCTATTTTTATGCTAGGCATATGCTAAATATATAAATCCCAAAATATTTTAGCTGGGTCTCAGGAAGGTAGTCTAGCATATGGCGGATTTAGATGACAAATCTAACACTGTCAAATACACGCAATCATAGCCTATATGCTAATAATAGCATTGAAATGAAGTCTAATATAAAACGACGTCTAGGCTAGTGCCTTCCACACAAACTATGATAGAAGCTAGTACACTGTTAGCATGCCACTTATGTGTTCAAATGAACATATAGAGGCATTTTTTCATCAATGTAATCAGCTAGTTTAGCATCCAACTTCTGTAAACCATAAAATTAGTCGAGACCTCGTAGTTAGAGAGTTATAACTAAACAAGAAAAGCAGGCAATAAACGTATGCTAATAGCTATAGCTATGGCAAATAGCACATGCTTTCACTTTTGATATCAAGATTCGTGAAGTTTGATATCAGGATTTGTGAAATTTGATAGCAAGTTTGGGAAATCTGATATCAAGTTTTTGAAATTTGATATTAAGTTTCGTGAAATTTGATATCAAGCTTTTGAAATTTGATATCAGATCTGTCATTTATGAAACTCAATATAAAATTCAGAAAACCGATATCAAGTTTCAGTAGTACTAATAAATATCCATGGTTTTCAGATGGCAAAAATATCTATCTTTAAATACTTAAATACTTTTTTCTATAAATAGACTGTTCAAATACAATATTCGTATAACTAAGAGATTCATCTAAATAAATATTTAGACACTTTAGAAAACAATATTAGCAGGCCTAACAGCTAGCTAGCTGGCTGGGCATTTCAAAACTTTTCAAACTTCCGGTTTTGAACGCATGCAACATTCGAAACGCAACGTAGAACAGTGCGACATTCAACAACGCATAGATTAATTAGCGCCATTAACAAAGACGTCCGGCGCAACGCGTCGCATTGGACGCATTTGGTGGGCACCCGGCGTCACGGTCTGCTAGCTGTCCGTTCTGCTAGCTGTCCGTTCTGCTAGCTGTCCGTTCTGCTAGCTGTCTGTTCTGTCTGCGCGCAAAAACAAAACCTAATCCGGTGTTTCTACACAACTCAGGCTGTGTAAACATGAACACAAACAAAGTGGTGCAGACCGCACCACACAACACTAACACTATCCCAGCCTTGGCAGTGCGTGTTCAATTTGTGACACTCAAGTGCCATTGCCTATTTGCCCAACTGTGGATTAGCGAATCGGGCATCAAAGGTCACCTTGGCACTGGCCGTCACCATGGTGAGATATATGGAGTATTTAGTGCTTAGTGCCATCTTGCATGGGCATGATCCACTTACTTGTGGCAGCCCGCTGGGAGAAAGTGGAGGGAGCTTGCTGGACGAGAGAGAGAGAGAGAGAGAGAGAGAGAGAGAGAGAGAGAGAATGTCAACACCGACAAAGATAATGAGCTGCAGCTCTGGGCCTCTTGGTTTTCCCCTTCAACATTTTCTTTTTAATTGTTTTGTTTGGCACCACAAAGCGGGGCTTCCTGTCTCTGTGATATCCTTCATACTGTTTTATAACTCTCTGTTTGAACTACTGTACGCAGAGAGACAGGGTGGACTATCACACAGAGAAACACCCTGTATGACACCCGTTATCTCACTGTAATGTATATTGTATGCTACTCTATATGAAGAGTTCAGATTAATTACTGATGGTGAGTTCAGATTAAGTATTTACAGAGTAACATAATTACTGAAATCAGCAATATGTATTAGATTTATATATTTGGGTTCACTCATATCAACTTCAATAATAATAATAAAAATAACAATACATTTTACCTAGGACATCTTTCAAAACACTCTCAAGGACATCTTACATTGCAAATAGACAAATACATAAATATAAAACATTTGGCTGTATTATATTAATAAACATTTGACCAAGGCAGAATATACAGTACATTCTAGACACACGACATACCCAAACCAAAAAGATCTGGGAAATATACTGTATACAAAATAATCAAAATAAAATAAAATAATACATGCTTGTTGGAAGGGCAAGGGAGTCAAGTGTAAGCGGAACAAAGGGTCAAATGTCACAGGCAACCTTGAGGTGGTGGGTTTTGAGGAGCTTAGCAAACGAGGTGACCGTGGTAGCATGTCATATGTGCAGTGGAAGGGTGTTCCAGAGTCTGGGGGCAGAGCAGCTAAAGGCCCGAACCCCCCATGGTGGAGAGGTGGAATGGGGGGGTGACGAGAAGACCTGTAGAGGCGGAGCGAAGAGATCGGGAGGGAGTATATGGCAGGAGAAGGTCAGTGAGGGAGGGAGCCAGATTGTTGAGGGCCTTGTATGTGAGGAGAGTCTTGACTTTGATACAGAATTGTTCAGGAAGCCAATGAAGTTGAATTTGAATTGGACTGATCTGATTTGAGTATGAAAGTGAAAGACTGAGTCTAGATATGTTTCTTATGTTGCTTACAATCGGTTAAAATTGCTTACTATACCTTTATTAACACAGTACCAGTTGACCTTATAATGACACAGTGTACATAGGCACACATCTAATCACATACTACATCACAGCCCTGCGGTCAGGATTTATGATGGCAGCGCCGAGCAGGTTAAAGGTGGTGAGGAAGAGGAAGGGGTCCTTGTAGGTAGGCTGTCCCTGGTGTGGTCTGATTTATGGTCTGGGTGCTATTTTACTTGCAATTCATGGTTTCTTCACTGGGATCCTTCAATACATGGACTTGATGAAAATCTGTGATCGATAAGCAAATAGGATCTAAAAGAGCAGTCTGAATATTAATTTATTGGCAGGTGAAATGGTCCTGGGCCGTGGTGGTGAAGAAGTTTCATTAATCTCGGGGCTGGATGTCAGCCAAGCTGAACCCTTCTGAACTCGAGATTATTATACAGAGAATTTTAACGCTCAATAATGATTACATTCTGAATCTATTTTTCACTGGTGCACTGAGAATTGGTTTGAAGTAGCAGAGCAAACTTTTATGTATATGTGTCAAGGCAACAAGAAAGCTAATAAGCTAAAATACAATAAAAAATGTAAAATGTTCACACTTGCAGCTACATACAATAGGCTAGTAGAGCTCAATAAAGACTCAGTAACTTTTTTTTCTTATTGCATTCATTCATCACAAGCTGAGTTATCAGTATAAAAAAATAAGAACAATTTAAAAATATATATTTGGCAACAGTAATAACACTGACTCCGGAGTCGTCCCACATTTTAATTGTGTGTCTATAAGGAGAAGATTTATTAAATCAACAAATTATAGCTGTCAGGTGGCTGCAGAATTGATGGTTAGTAAATCACAGAGGTAACAGATTCATATCCATGCTTCAGATTGATCTATCACAGGATATCACTATCTGGCTGCAGAACCCATCTGACAAGACTGCAGTTACGTACATACGCACGCACGCACGCACGCACACAGACACACACACCATATTTTAAAAATAGTAATTTGGCATATGATAAGAGCAAGGGAATTTGACACCTGTAGACAGTCATTGTGCTACAGGAGCACATGGAATTCCACATAAAGGCTGGCATTTAGTTTGTGCACACCCTCAATTCAATCATTTCAATAGAGCAAAACAGGCATCTAAAATACCACAGACATTTGAACACACAACAGAAAAACACAACATGTAAAATGAGACTGTGATCTTGTCTCAGCATTTCTGAACCCATTTTGCATCACATTAAATACACTTAAAATTAAACCTGAACTCATGTTAATTAGAGGTGCCAACTATTCATATTGTCTGAGGACAAGACATTATTTAAACCTAAAACAAACTGTGACAGAATCAAATCCCAGAGCATGTGGCCGATGGCTACAGGGAGAATTCAGCCTAGTTATGGCTTTAAATTAATTAGCTGCTTTTGGAGATCCACAAAGATTATGTTTTCCGCTTTCCTCAAGGAGAAATGAATTGATCTCTCTCAGGTAATTCACCTTTCCTGACCTTTTGTTGCTCTAATGCCTCCACCCACAAGTTAATAAGAGCTTATTTAAGGGTTTGTTTAAGTTCATGAACTCCAGTAAGGCAGTTGTCATATCACCATAACAATTCTCAGGAAACTTTATTTAGCTTTTGGAAAAGAAGGCTTTGGAAAGACAGTAAGCTCTTCCAGCTACAGCCTACATCAAAGCGACAAGTAAATAGCTTTCTGACTGCTTTTCTCTCTGGCGAGGGGCGAACAGAGTGGCTGATACAGCACTGTAGAAAGGCACCGTAGACATGGGGAGATTGAGATATCGACACTATAATGTACAGCATGGCCCCTTGATGTACAATCTCTGGTTCTGCCTCTATCTTATTCCACAAAAAAATTCCACAAAATGCTGTTCCCCGATGAGTGGCTTTTCCCTATCAGACTGACATTTATTTCAAAGCAAGAGCGTATAAGGGTGGGCAGAAAAGCTACTACAAAAAACGAACCAGTTTCATTTTACTTCTAAATCTTACCAGCCACAGCAACACGTGGGTGCATGCATCATTGTACAAACACTGCTTGTGCAGTGGGATATGTGTACTGTTTTTCAGAGGAGTAGCAGAAGGTAGTCATTCATATCATAGTCAGTGTTGGGCAGTTAGTTGGGCAACTAGTTACTGTAACATTATTAGTTTTTCAGTAACTAATATTGTAACTAATTACTATTTCCAAAACAGTAATAATATTACAATTACTAATCCAAGTAACTAATAGTTACTGCGTTACAAGAATGAGATTTCTGGTCCTAGCAAACATAGGCTAATTGAACCAACCTGTCCAATCATCTGGTTTGAGAGGCTGCAATGTTTTCACTTGGGTGATTGTTGACTCCTAAGGTTCAATATTGTTCCAATAAAGACGATTCAGTTATATAACGAGCTGGCTACACAGGTTGTCATTTTTCGGAATGGGTGAGGCATGGTAGTGATTGTGAAAGTAATATACTGTAGTAATGTAACTAAGTAATATCATTACTATTTGAAGGAGTAATAAGTAACTAGTAACTTATTACAATTTCTGAGTAACATGCCCAACACTGATCAAAGTGAATAACATACTAACATTTGGTCACCTAATCAATACAGCATGAGTCATTAAATTAATGGTGTAAACACCATTTTCTTACCAAGTACAGTATATGTGCATATTACATGGAATTTGAGTGTGCATGTATGGTACAGTATATAGGCAGCCCCTCAAATACCCAGACGCACCCATTCCTAAAACGACGGCTGAAGGTCAAACGGTCCTGTCTCATTGCCTAACTGACTAGTTAGTCGGCATACACAGCACAGTCTGTGGCTATAGCACTGCTCTGAAGCACATACATTATACATGGGTTGCCGTGGGGTAATATGTCTGCTCATGCTTGTGGTGGTAGAGGTTTCCTCAAGACACTGGTAATATGTGAACGCGTTGACACATGCACCGTAGTGCATCTGTATCTGCATGTGTACACGAACATTGCAAATATATGTGCAAATAATCGGCCAATGAGGTGGTACCAACAAAGTGCATGATATGCATGCAGACATCAGTTCAAGTGGTTCAGGTGCTGTTCACGGCAAATATCACCACGCTGTGGAATGACTGACTGAAATTAATGCTGATGATAGACATGGGTGGCACTTAAATGTTCGCACCAGTAAAGTTCACAAAGAATGACCTGGCAGAAAAAGAAATTCTAAAGTCCAGCAGAAAACACGTGGTCAATGAGAGGTTTCAAGCAGCAGGTTGAATGGTGGTACGTCTCTGAACACACAACTCAATTGTGACATGTAGACCTGTGCAGGCCTTTGAGGCTGAAATGTGATTGAAGGTATAGTAAGCGATGTGATTGAAGGTATAGTAAGCGATGCTAAGCTAATACACGTTATGTCAAGTTCACCTAAAATTCTCGAGAATTACTTATTAACCTTTATAAAGGGGGTATCTAAATAACTTGACATGTCGAACGAGAACTGCATTAAATGGGCTACAGTAGCAGAAGACCTCACAGGATCAGCCACATTGCTACAATAGGTGTACATAATAGCATGGCCACTGTTTGTACAGTATCATGGATGCAGCACAGTATGTCTCATCCATGTCGTGTTACATAGCACAGTATTCACGGGGGTTGCTTGTCCACTGCAACAACTTGCTGACACTGGCCAGCCATGTGGGTGACATGTTATCTTGCTGTATCAGGGCCTTTCTGGAGGTTAGAGCTCAACGGGACGGCAGAGGCACTCAGGCTCCATCCGCTGATTTGAAATATCTGCTGCGACGCCCCTCTGAGACGGTGAGGATCCCATTAAAAATTCTGCTTGCACCCTAGAAATGTCCATCCGGATTACCCAGCAGCCATCAGGGACTTCAATGGTCAGATTTCCGGTGTCACTTGAGACTTCTATCCTTTCTCTTCTAAAATGTATCCATTAAATGTACTAACTGTTCTGACTGTATTTTTCCTTAACACTTTACCTTGCTTCACCTTTCAACTCAGAACTTTTCATTTCCTGGTTATTTTCACAGCTTTCTCAACGAGTCCCACTCTCTCTCTCAGTGTTCTCCTCTTGTTCGCCCCTCTTAGTGTTTCAAGAAGGGAATTGTAACACTGTTCTCGCTTCTGGTCTTCTGCCACAAGAGTGGGTACTGGGAGCTGCCGTGACATCTTTGGGCTGCAACTCCAGCAGATCATAACAAACAACCAATTGTTTGGCTTTGTATGCAAGAAAAACTATATAATCTGACAATAAAAAAGAAAAGAAAATACAAAACATAGAAAAGAGAGTCTTTTCATTACCGACGACAATAGATAATTGCTCATGTACAGACATTCAGCATGACCTCATGTGGCGTAGTGCTCATGGCTGTAAGAGGCTGAGACAAGGGGAGTCATAGCAATGGAAGGGGAACGTACCAGAAGCTTGAAAAGGTACTGAAAGCCTGTTTGAATGATGGCAGGGTGTTGGTCTGTCATCATTTATGTCTAGTGTCTATATTTATGTGTATTGCTTTGTGCACAGTATCATTATCTGTATAATTAATACAATGACTGTAAAATGGTCTAAGGATTTCATACCCAACGACCACAAGCATTCGGTAATTCCTCCTGGAGGGCTAAAAGCATCTCAAATGAATATGAGACAGTGTCAGTGTACGTGAGTGTGCAGGGCTCCATGGACAAAAATAGAATGACATTTTTCTTTATCATATATACATTACTCAACTGTATCCACTGTTTATACTATACATTGCAACTACTTTTAGGCTTCATTCTTACTCCATTCATACTATTCTGTATGTAGTACTAGACTGGAAATTGTACATACCGTTCCTAATGCCCTACTATTGCTCCACCTGGGTTGGACAGCATTTCATTGTATTGTCGCAGTACTATGCAATGACAATAAAGTTATATAATAATAATAATAATAATAATGATAATAATAACGTAAAGCAATATAATAATATCCTAAATGGAAATAGAATGTAAAAAAAAAATGCTATACTGAATTTGGCAATTAAATTAATGCATATAATTCCTATTACTATTTTAAATACACTTTTCTTTGTCTTTGTACAGTAATTACCTATAGCGTTGATTGACAGCTCACTAATTTAAGGGCTGTAAATTAGGCTCGCCGCACGCCTTGGCTGAGTGGTTTACTTTTCGGGCGAGTCTAATTTTAGAGTTAGGCGAGTACACAATATAATTAAGGGAGTCTATTGTGCAGCCTACCTCGAAGAAACTGACGACAATCAGTCCACCTTAAAAAAGAGGAGGTATTAAAATCGATGGACACTTGTCTTGTACAATCTCTAGCCAAGACATTTTTTTTTTGAGTAGTTCGTACCAGGACAATTAATAAATAAAAGAATGATGCATTTACTGGCTTGCTGTCGATAATGTCACAGTATTTCATTCTCAAACGTAGGCTACTCTACCGGTTAGCTTGTGAGCTACTCTAAACGTTTCTACTCTAAAAGATCCACCTCTGCATACAGTACCATATTCTTTCCACTCCTCTCTTCATCCGTCTCCTCAGTCTACCGGAAGCTCTGCTTCAGTGCATTCAGTAGATAATGTGGAAAAAAAACACATGCTTTTTTGAAACTTACGGACAGCATAGAACGCTACCATTTACAGCCAAGTCGTGTAGTGATGTTAAGAAGAACGGGTGTCTACACCCGTAACTTTCCCAAATGGCAATGCGGCATGTAATCCCACGGAGTGTAACGCCCCCAGTCCCGTATTATCGGGCCCGAGGCCACAAGGTTACCATAGCGATTATATAGACGCCCTCAACGCAGACTGTTAGAGGCTGTATTGGTCCCATTGCACATGTCATCGGACACCCTCTCTATAACCCTCTCCCCGTCTCTCTGACCATGAAAATCACAATGTCACAACCGCAGTATACTACCTCCCGAACCCCGAATAGATCCTATGAAAGACTCGGTCATCCGCCTGCCGGCCTTGTGTCAACGAGGACCACAAGGCCTCGTTCCCCTGCTACGGTTCACTTCCCCCTTCTACTAAAATCGTATTAACTAGTCTGGAATTTGCATAAAAGCTCTCTCTCTCTCTCTCTCTCTCGGCATGTCAGAAAGACGAGGATTATCCTTTTCCACACAACATCAAACATGTTGTTCAGCACAGCCCGGTATACATCTTTCACTCGCTCTCGCACGCATAACACAATAAACACACATAACACCCCCTCATAGACTCTCACTTACAGTAAACACAGGTCTGCATGTCTCCAGAGTTATTGTAGATAAATAAGTGAACCTTTTAATTATTGTTTTGCATGTTACAGCTATTTACAAAGAAAAAAATGTTGAAAACTATTAGTTATTTTATTGCACAACAAAGCATTTTATACAACAACTGATAGCAGGCTATTTTAACTTAGTTCACTATTGTAAAATAAATTGACAGTTTTATTACGTGACCAGTGGTGTGTAAAACCAGAAGAAGAAGAATAGGCTAGTAGTCTTGTGACCATTCGCGGCATGTTAGCCAGCATGCGCACGGTAATCACTGCAATAACTATTTTAACTTGGAAAATTCCATGTTGGTGACTAGTTTTATTCATTATTTGCACAGAAACTATGAAAGATTTTTTTTTTATAGCTGTGCAACGGGTGTTGTGCCTTTGATGGGATTGCGCATATTACACTTTACTTCCTGAATGTTTTATTGATTTTCTTTTATATTTAGACATGTTTGACAGTGAGGCTATTAGGCTATAACATCACTAAGTCTAGGTCTACCCAAGCCATTTTTACTTTTTAGGCACACCTTCATCATTAGCATAACATTTGCATTGAGTCATTTCATTGTTAGCTTATATAAAATAAAAGTAGCGATGTTATCCGAAGAGGGACAAGGCATGGGGCTGGGATATGGAGGGTGGAAGGGGACGCTGTGGGCCAACCACAATAATCAACAATGGAAAAATTAATTAGACTTTAATTGACAAATCAAATTCAACAAAGGACGAGTCTGTCTGCAGAGAACTGGCTTTCAACACAGGAGCCATATCTTAAAAACCGACGGAGACATCTTTTTTAGGCCGTCCTTCATCACACACACATTTTCTGTCCCCCGTGTCGGACACTGTCCATTGTTCATTGTGTTGGATAAGTCGTCAGTGTGGTAATTCTCGCGCTCTCGTACTAGTTTTTGCTGAAAACCTGACTGGGCTTGTTTGTCAGCTATCATTCCCAGGCTTCTGAGGCGTAGTCACGGATAGCGAGAAGGATAAAGAGTGAGAGAAGGGTGAGAGAGTGCTGGAGAGTATACGATAGATATGCAGGAAAAAGGTTGGAAAAATGTATTTGAGATTGCCATGTCGTTTTATCTCGTCTTCTGGGGGGCAATGTGAATTGCTCAGCTTTAAAGACATTATCAAATTCAATCCTCTTCAAAACTTTCCTCACAACTCAGAAATACATTTATTTGCATGAGTGTTTTCCTTTAGTTGTACATCACTATTCTGTGCAAATGGGATAATTTAATATTTTTTGCTATTATCCGCTTTATAATGGCTAATGCAACTAAATACATTTTATAGGCTATATGTATCCTTCTGTTTCTGTTAACGTTGACTGCTGGTATTCAGTGAATCCAATAAATGGCACAATATAATAGTATTGACCTAATAAAAAACTTATACTAAGAAACAAAAAAATACACTTCAGTTTCAGTTGATTCAGTTGCTGCCCTACTGTAGTAATCCTGCTGTTTCGGGAAGACACACGTGTAAAGCAAACACATACTGTAACTTAACATATGCAAATAATGCTTCTACTGTAATCCTCATGACAAGAATAAGTCTGGAAGTTTGTGACCTCATATCAGGTCACCTCAAAGAAGAATACCACCCCGCATGGACATAATCCCTGCTGCCAACAAAAAGATAGACTTTCTGCCAGCATGTTTTGTCACTTTCCACTTAATAACAAGGTGAGTGGAAATGTCAGCTTCTCTTCCCTGTCTTGATATCAAGTTGAACAGCTACATTCCTGCCTGGACATTACATGTCTCTTCCTTACTGAAAATGAACTGAGCAGTGATTTAAAAGACATTCCCTTAAAAAATACATATAAAAATTAACAGGATGCCACAAGATTTAGGTATTCTTAAGCCTATTAGCATCAGCATTGATTTAAAACCCATACCATACCAATTACCAGAGGACACATGGAAGCGTGTAATTTAACCTGAGGCAACAATCTATCAAATCTAATCGTGACAACAACAAAAAAATAAAAGGTATACTGTAGAAACAAGTTTGCTGTATTCTCAATGACCACACCTAATTGGTGTGTGATATATAGGCTGTTTTGTGGGCATTAAGCACCATTAAGCCTTTGTATAGACCCGAGGCTGACTTATAGGTGGTGTTGGCAGATTGCTTGCTATGAGGGCTATTTTTCAGCGGCTCTATCAATACCTAATGGCTGTATCAGCTCAGAGGGCAGAGCGGTGAGTGATGAGCAGAACGACAGCACCATGTGGGGAAAG
The DNA here is from genome assembly GCA_027564755.1 of Amblyopsis hoosieri. Taxonomy (NCBI): domain Eukaryota; kingdom Metazoa; phylum Chordata; class Actinopteri; order Percopsiformes; family Amblyopsidae; genus Amblyopsis; species Amblyopsis hoosieri. The sequence goes on from JAODUE010024586.1 coordinate 15,292, forward strand.
CTAATGGGAAAACAGCTCCCGCCACCACGCCAGCTTTGCACAAATGATCATAGATGTGTGGCGGTGAAGACGGTTGTGTTAAAGGTATAGTAAACAATTGTAAGTGAATATGCATTTTGTCAAATTCACAAAATAACTCGCTGCAGTTCACAAAAAAAAAAAAAGACAATTTCTACCAAATAATGAATTAATTAAAAGTTTTTATTTCAAAAGTTATAGTAAACAATTGTAAGCGAATGCACATGTTGTCAAATTCACAAAATAACTCCCTGCAGTTCACAAAAAAAAAAAAAAAAAGACCACTTCTACCAAATAATGAATTAATTCAAAGTTGTTATTTCAAAAGGTATAGTAAGCAATTTGTCAAATTCACCAAATAGCTCTTTGCGGCCTGCAATATCTTACCGTTCTGACTGTGCTGAAAATATAATCTTATACTTCTACACAGCCCTTGCTCCGTACATATGAACATAAACAAATCAGTGCAGATCGCACACAACTAAAATCTCCTAGCCTTCTCAATGCGTTTCCAATGTGTTGATGCGGAGTTTCTGAAGGAGCACCCTATGGCCTTGAAGGAAGAAGGATTTTTATCTTAGGTAGAATTCAGCAAGTGCTCTCGAGAATGACTAACTATGCCTTTATATGAGCGCCGATAACGGGCAAATGAAGTCTCGAGGCTGGAGCATCAATATGGACAGGGCGTATGTCTGTAACTGGCAGCCTGCAAGATTTTCGCTCCGTCATAAAAGACTCTAAATGTAATTTACAGCGGACCTGCACCACGGTGGCATGTGGGGGGTGGAACTGCCAGGGTAGGCAGGAAGTCTGTGTTGCCGTGGGTCATCCTGCTATGGCACTTCTTGACGCCTCACTACCCCCCCCCCTCCCCTTCCCAGGGGTCCCGGGGCCATCCTTCATTCTTATTTATGAGCTGACACGTGACCACTCAGCCCCTCTGTAGCACATCCACATCGATTCCTCAAGGTCGACGGGAAGCCAAGCTGTTGCACGTGTGATGTGTGCACAAGCTGCTGGGCAGGAGGGGCACGAGAGTGCACGTGTGAGTGTGTAAGTGTGTGTATGTTTTTTTGTGTGTGTGTGTGTGTGTGTGTGTGTGCGTGTGCGTATATATATATATATATATATACAGTATATGCATGTGTGTTTCTGTGTGTGTGTGTGTGTATATAAAGTATATGCATGTGTGTGTGTGTGTACTGTATGTGTGTGTGTATATACAGTAAACACGTGTGTGTTTGTGTGTGTATGCATGTGTGGTTATGTGTGTGTGTATGCATGTGTTCATGTGTGTGTATGCATGCATGTTTATCTGTGTGTGTGTGTGTGTGTGTGTGTGTGTGTGTGTGTGTGTGTGTGTGTGTGTGAGAGCGTCAAAGCAGAGTCACGGCTGTATACTGGCATACTCAATCTATTCACACCTGTCCTGTTCAGGAGGTGTCGTATACAGCGCCTGTGTACCCCAGAGGAGCCATGCGGTAATACAATGAAGCCCCCCGCCCAGCCAGTCAGTCTTGCTGCAGAGTCTTGTCCCTGTGACGAGGCTTCACCCCCCACGCCCCAGGGATGAGGCTTCCCCCCATCCCTGGGGCCGCTGAGGCACACCATGCTATAGGCGGAGCATCGTAGGGAGGTCACATGGTGGGAAGGGGCTGGTTGCATAACCCGGGTGTGGCTGTGAGAGAGTATGTGGAGGAGCAGGTTAAGGTGGTGTTGTTTGTTTCCATGTGAAAACATGGAAACAACATCAACATCAACATTGCCCACCAGCGTGTTGAAGTCTCCCAGCAGAACATGGAGTTCCCTACTAGAGCCCCGTACCACTTTGCCTTGGGCAATGTTCAAAGCTTCCATTGCTAAAGTTGCAGCGGACAGCTGCGGTCTCAAGATCTTAAGTTCCTCAACCCTCGAACATGGTGGTGGACACCGGTGGTCAAGGAAGCCGTCCGGCTGAATAAGAAGGCCTTCCGAGATATGTTATCCCAGAGGACTCTGGAGGCGGTTACCAGATGGGCCCAAAGGGCTGCAGCCTCTACTGTGAAAGACGCGAAACAGCGGGTGTGGGAGACGTTCGGAAGACATGAAGGACTTTTGTCGGCGCAAAGGTGTTTCTGGAAAACCATCCACCACCTCAGGAGGGGGAAACGGGGAACCATCCAATCTGTGTACAGTAAGGATGGGACGCTGTTAACCTCAATTGAGGAGGTAATTGGGTGGTGGAAGGAACACTTTGAGGAATTCCTGAATCCAACTAACATACCCTCTATGATAGAGGCAGAGCTGGAGGCTAATGGGGGATTTTTTTTACCCTGGTAATTTTTCAATTACCCTGGTGGAAGTCACTGACGTTATCAAACTACTACACATTGGCAAAGCCCCGGGTATTGATGAGATCCTGTCAAGCTCTCAGGCAGGGTGGACCCAAATGCACGACACTAAGGCTTTCTGGGTTCAGTGTTTTTAATTTCCAAAGAAAAGACAGGAACACGCAAAACAGAGGACTGACTTCAAATAATAATTTGACAAAGACTACAGAACCACTAGGGCTTAAATACAGGACGACAAGGCAAACCATTGGACACAGACAATGAGTGGCAGGTGAAATCAATAACAATCAACAAGGGCAAGAACCAGTGGCGGCTGGGAAACCCCCACAGCCACCGCGAGGCGGGGCTGCCACCATGTATAGCAAAAAACAGACTAGGCCTATGAAAAACAAACACTTTAGCATGCGCTATGCTACCCAATGGCCTTGACCTTTTCCCATCCTTAAACCTGTGTTCCCTTCATACATGACTAATTCACGTTGGGAGTAGCTCAGCCAACCCACTGTAACACAAATTACTACTAACTTTTCCGTGACGTTGACCATCTTGGGGCCCCATCCAATTCTAGCCTGGCGCTCACAGTGACTCAACCGACTCAACCGACGTTTTAAACAGGCTTTGAGCAACAGCACAGTTCAAGGTCATCTTTCTCTGAGTGGCCTTTGTGCGGAAGTGCGCACTGCAAAATCAAGAGATTATAGCTGCCGGGGCAGTGAGACCAGAGAGGGAAGATGTCAGCGTTGTGCCCACGCAAGAAGACTTGTGCTTTGGGGGAAGGAATGTCGTGCTATTCCCCGGGGAACAGCTGAGTGCTGACATTGAGGGGATGATGCAGAGGCCGATGATGGGGAGGCCCTAAAGTTCACAAAGTCTTTGTCATGGTGCTCTGGAAGAAGTATGACTATGTGCACGACTCAAACCTGACCTCCACTTTAATATTGTGCTGATTTAGTTTTGAATTTAGGTGAGAGTGTTTTCTACCAAACCACATTAAACCTATTAAAATAGAAAAGCTATTAACAATGATTAGTGAGGCACTAAACCAAAATAAAATTGCTTTTGTGAAATCAATTTAGCCAGTCACATGCCCAGATGCCATACTGTACAATTCAATTTATTTCTATATCCCACAGAATGTATTTATTACTGAACATGGTGCGGTGGTTTCCCATTTTTTCATTAGTTTACTCCGCTTTCGAAAAAATAACACATCTCGCCTGGTATTGATGGATCAATACCCAACCATAAACCGAGTCATTAATCTTCAGGTTTATATGAACATGCTATATAGTGAATTGAATTGTATTGTGTATTGTGCAAAAACGGCATAATACATAAACACAGTGTCATATTAGTCTGCCTTCTTGTGCTCATGCCTGCTGGTCAGCCTATTTTCTGGTAAACGTCTCATTTACTACATAGTAGATTAACTACATAGATTGTGTCTGTTACTTATGTTGAAGTCACTAACTCCTCAGGGCATCTGCTCTACCAGAGCTAGCCTAGGTTAAATATGAGGCTCACATTGTGCAAGTAAATCAGTGCTGGAGTTGTCTGAAATGAGAAAAGGCTGCATAAGTTTTAACTTTTAATACATATGTGTTTCATTGACATTTATTTGCAATAAAATCACCTTCTTGCTCAATAAAGGCTTTCCATTTAGGGGTTTAAGTGACATATTTTTACAACAAACATTTGGTCCACCAGATAGAATACAAAAAAGATAAATAAAGTATAATGTAACTGTCCACACTGGCATTATTGTATTATGTCCATACAGTGACACATCATGAGACTATTTCGTTTCATAGTGCGTATTTGGCGCTCAATAGATATTGCGTAAATCCTCAAAACAATACATGGCTTATTGTTGTGTGTTTAATATAGTATATTACCATCTACACACACTAAGGTACAGCACATAGCTTATGAGAAACATATTGTTATCCATTCATCTGAGGTGGCTGTTGTGGAGAATATAATTCAAGTGTACCAATTCACAATGTTCCATTATTGTTCCTGTTCCCACTGCACAGCCAATGATGACAAATGCACAAACATACAAATGAGGTAAATTATGTTTCGACACACCCTCCGTTCTTGCGCCAGAAAACGGGGCAGCAATGGGCCATGAAAATGCCTCCCCATCATCCATTAACAGCAATGGCATGCTAATGATGTTGCCATTGGTTGAGATATCATTTATATCGGGAAAACCATAAAGCTCACACACATTAGACAACAACAGACGAGGCCTATTCAATGTTGAGAAAAAAATGAACTATTTGTGAAATATTCGAGATTTCAGTTGAACTTTCATCAAAAGCTCAAAGAGCTCTTTCATTTCGAGACACACGTCCTTACCAAGACCCCATGCACACTACAAATTCAATGCACTTTGAGTTACATTTCTTTTCTTAAATTGCTATTTTATTCTCTGCATTTTCATGCGAGACAAAAAGGCAAGACATTACCGGGTCATTATATTTCTTGCTATTTGTCATTCTGCCAATCGGCAGTTTATGACAGGAAAATAAACTGTGTTGTGGTTCAATGCCTCTTTCAAAAGAGACTTCCCTAACTTCCCTGTATCTCACACATTCAGTTTGCCTATTCATGCTGTTGATATGGCTCGTTGGTGTTCATCATCCATACACACATCTTTTCTCAGCAGTCACCAGAGTCAGAGGGACAACATGGCTGACCCTCGGTATTCATTGTGCTCAGGCCCGTCCATGCCTATAGAGGTCAAAAAGAACTTTGTGGGTGGAAATCGAAGAATGCTGTGAATAAATGTTTGCTCTATGGGAAGTCACACAGGTCACTGTGTAAATAAATGATGAAGAGGAAGAGGCTCCTGTCCTGCTGAGCTCGTCAGCTTTGGACAGTGTGTGTACTGAATGTGCATGTGTATACCTGTGTGTGTGTGTGTGTGTGTGTGTGTGTGCGCCTGTCAGCTGGACTGCGTGTGTGTGTGAGACATTGTGTGCTGTATGCATGTGTGTGTGTGTGTGTGTACTGTGTGTGTGTGTGTTTATCAGGGAGACGTAAATCATACGTTGATATATTTCAGTGTCAGGCTCAGCATGTGATTGGTGGAGTCAATTTACCAAGACGAAACACCTTTTGCCCTTGGAATGCTAGGGCAGCATTACACACATCACCACAACTGTGTTCCTGCTAGTCAAGCATCTATCAAGCATGCATGACCAAGTATATTTTGAAGAGAGGATGTTTCCATCAAGATACCATGAAAGCATGCATCAACATAAATCAATTGTTCCAAGGCTGGACCGGGAGAAGAGGAATTGCGCTAGGCTGTTGTTAAATATGAAGCCGTTACAGTCGCTGACGATCTGCTATTACCTCAAGGGTTTAATTATTATTACCGCTGTGTTGCTGAGCTGCTGTTAGCCCACCAGCGTAACTAACGCAGTAACGGAGTGACTTCTCAAGTGCCTGTCAAGGGACTTATCTCTGGTGCGTAGCAACTTAGGCCCTGCGATTTATACCCTGAGTCTCTAACAGCTCTTTACCGCATGTCCGACATATACCATGACACATTCTCCTCCGTGAGTAAAACGGCATGAGATGGAGAAAGTGTGCTACGAAACCCTGCTGGAATTCAGAGCTCCGTCTCTCTGCGCTGCCACCTCTGCTCAAAGGAAGACGCAAGGAGAAACGTCTCCTACGACGCAGGCATGATGTATGGACAAACCTGACCTATACACTTAATAACGCACTTAAGAGCAACACAGAATGGGATATGTAGTCAAGTGTGTGACGTAACGATTGGATGAATTTGCTTGTGTGTGAGATGGTTTCAAAGGTGCCGGCAAAGATAATTACAAGATGTAGTTCAATGGAAGCAAAAATTGCGGAGGCTTTGAGTGTCTGAGGAAGCACCTTATGGAACTTAAACGAGAGGTATTTTTGTCTGATCGAGTTCAAATATCAACAAGAGTTCTCTAAAATGACTGACTATAGTATACCTTTTATTCCTCCTGGTACAGCATTTTAGTAAACACAGTGGTGTGTGTTTCCTATACAGCACACACACACACACGCACGCGCACACACGCACGCACGCACACACACACACACACAGCATTTGTAGTGTAAAGAGATTCTGTTATATATTATGTTACATTATGTTATACAATGGATTAACGTCAATTAACACTTAATTACCTAAACTGCTTTACATTCAAATTATGAGGCTATTAAATGGAAAACTAATGGAATGATGCAGAAGTTAATGTGCTGGCAATTGTGTTTAGTAAAACTGCAATTACCTTCTATAACTATACTGTATCTCCACATATTGAGGGTCTACTGGAGGAAGACAAATTAAACGTTGGGCTATATACTGTATATATGTATATACTGTACACACACACACACACACATACTGCATATATGTATATACTGTACACACACACACATACTGTATATACTGTATATAACAATACACACACACACACACACACAATATTGACCACACAAACCATGGTCAACTCATTGTAAGCCGCCAATTAGTACTGTTTCTAGTAAGACTAGGGGAGCAAAATACATTGCGGACGGGTCCCCTAATTTTCAGCTATATGTTCACACGCATCGTCCTGGACAGCTATTGATCAGCTGAAAAATGAAGAGGAGGAAAATCAATAGCTTTTACATGAATGCCCGCTAAGCAGTTTAAGACTCACGGAGGATAAGCGCGACAAACGCCACATACTACATGGAGCAACAACACATGCCCATGCTAAAAACACCACATACATGAACGCGTATGAACGCGCATGAACCTGCATACCCACACCTTGGGTACTGCACGTCTATGAATATGTATGTCTATGTACATTATGTCTGCCACCGTATACCATGTTGGTGACAGGAGGTCTGTGGGGGCAGAATAGCCCCCTATAGCCATTATGCCTCGGGGTGAGGAAGTTGGGCCAAGCTGGCAACCCGCCACTGGAGAGATTGATGTCCCCTCTGGATTAGGGCCATGGATTTCATTTCTCTGGAGCATCAGGACCGACGGTGGCTTAGTTTCCAGCTGATACAGACATTAGAACCCTCCGAATACATCTCTCTCCTCTCTGGTCCCTCTTCATTCATGCTCCTTCTGTCTGGCTGTTTTGATCGATAGAGAGAGAGAGAGAGAGAGAGAGAGAGAGAGAGATAGATCAGATATATATATACACTCACCTAAAGGATTTTAGGAACACCATACTAATACTGTGTTTGACCCCCTTTCGCCTTCAGAACTGCCTTAATTCTACGTGGCATTGAT
>JAODUE010024597.1:0-22935 GCA_027564755.1 Amblyopsis hoosieri
CTGAGACCACTTTGCCTTGGGAGACCCTACCAGGAGCACTAGGCTCCAGACAACACAGCCCTCAGGTTCATAGGGGCCATAAACAGTATTACACACTACCCCAATAATGAATATACAAATAAATGCTACTCTTTGAGTAATTGATTCTAAAGTAGCGTATATAACAATGTATCATTATTAGCTGTTAGCTACTATTAGCTCTAACTATGTTATTAAGATCTATACATTTCTTCTTAAAGGACTTCTTAAAGTTGGAGGAATCAAATGAGCGCCGCTGTGACACAGAGGAATCATTAAAGAACAGAAACTGTAGCAACATATTTTACAGAGAAATACATCTAGAGTTATTAAAGAACAGACCGCTTAGCAACGAACAAAACCATGTGGTCCAGCTACAACCACAAAACCTCAAAATACGTCTAGGAGTTGGTGAGTGATCGCACTGAATATTTTACACCTGTGATGCTATGATAGATGCTATGACTGTGTTTATGGCAGGCTAGGATACAGTGCTCCCTAAACTATTAATACTGTACATCTTTTTCTGAAGTGTATCATAATATACAGTATAGCAAGCATATAGTTGTACCCTTTCAGGTACATTTCTTGACCTTGACTTTTGAGAATGTACCTTGTACATTGTTCTGCCTTCTCATTGGCTTGTTGTAGGAGAACCTCTCAATTTCAATGTGTCATTTAAAAGAGCTGAGGGCTATCCTATTGACCTGTACTACTTGATGGATCTGTCCTATTCCATGAAGGATGACCTGAACATGATCAAGAACCTTGGTGAGGACATCGTCAACACTCTGAGAACCTTCACCAAGCACATCCGTATAGGTAAGAGCCGCCCTTTCTGCCCAATAGATATCACTGAGCTATGCTCAATCTTTCCATGTATGTATGTATTCATCTGCTAGGTTTTGGTTCATTTGTGGACAAGGTGGCACTCCCATTTGTAAGTCAAGTCAGGGCTAAGAGGAAGAACCCATGCCCCGGCCGGTTAACCAACTGCCAACCTGCCTTCAGCTTCAAAAGCATCCTAAGTCTTACTGAAGATGCTAGTGATTTCAAAAGGGAGGTCAGCACACAGAGTATTTCAGGCAACCTGGATTCTCCTGAAGCAGGCTTTGATGCCATAATGCAGGCAGCCACTTGTGAGGTATCTCTCTCTCTCGATTATTATATTCGTTTGAAATTGTCTTTGTTTTTGTTGCATCAGTTTCTCTCTATTTTTTTCTAGGCTATTATAGGTTGGAAAAATGTCACTCGCATTCTGGTCTATACATCAGATGACACGTTCCACATAGCTGGAGATGGAAGGCTAGCCGGGATTTTTGAACCTCATGATGGCAAATGTCACCTTAATTCAACTGGCTTCTATGATGGAACCAGATTTGTGAGTGATTTATGTATCGGGGAAGATTTATGAGAATAGGGTGGTCTACTCGAAGCCGACGGGTCATGGGTTTGACCCTCAACATGCCTGAACAAGGATCTTTAAATAATATGCCTAAGCCCTATAGCTGCTCCTTAATACTTACCTTTAAATATTCGCTAAATGATGTAAGTGTAATAAACAGTCCAGGCGCTGAATGTAAGCATTTGGTTTGTGATAAGGTGCTGCCTATCTTTGTCTCCCATGAGTTACTGCATCTTTTGTTTGTGTGTTAGGATTACCCCTCAGTAGGACATCTCTCCAGGGTTCTGTCAGCCAATAACATCCAGCTCATTTTTGCTGTCACTGAAGACATTGTTTCATCATATAAGGTCAGTAAAACGATTTACTACAACAGAGAGGGCCTCGTGATTCATCTTTATCAATCTGTATTGAATATGTTCCATCCAAACTTGTCTACAGGTCCTGAGTAAGCTAATCCCGCAGTCAGTCGTAGGAGTTTTAAAGAATGACTCCAGCAATGTTGTGCAGCTGATCTCTGAGGCGTACAATGTAAGTATAGGCCCACTAAAAACGGTCAGCCGTGTTCATAAATAATATCAAGGGGCCTGTGGTGGTATAAAGTTCATGAGAGCTGAAGCAAGTGACAGAGAACCACACAGAGCTGTGGAAATATTGAAGAGCTACAGTTTATTGTGAAGGTCCGGACTATGCTTTTAAGCAGGTCAAAATAAGCCACAAACTAATTTCTCACAACATCTTCTGCATGTGTAATGTTCAGAACCTTTCCTCCACCATATTCCTGGAGCACCAAGGCACTCCACAAGATCTAGATGTGTCCTACCAATCCCATTGTGGACCTGACCAGAACAATGCACCCTGGCAGAAGAGAGGAGAGTGCATGAACGTCAAGATAAAGCAGCAGGTGAAGAAGCATTTTTGATGAGGAAAATGTACCAATGATGAACAACCACTGTGGCAAAACACTAAGCGATAACTCAGAAGGGAGTGTTGGGCACAAATGCAGAGAAGGCCCGGTTAGGGAAAACCACGTTTATTGTATCCACTTGGGTCGCACACACACAGAGGCAACAGTAGTATGATACACATTCCAAAACAAAAGCAAGTCAACTAAGAAATAATCCACTATAAACTGATTTAGCCTGTGGGTGTTTTCATGAGTGAGCACAGAGCAACTTCCCAGCTCAGCTTTAAAGAAGCCTTGATTGCTACACTGTCAAGGCAACATGTGCAGAGGGAGGGAGCGCAGGATCGATCCACGCCCCTCTTGGCTCCTGATAATAACTGTCCCTGGGAGGAGGAGGGCTGTGGATTGAACAACATTCACATTGCTAGCAACAACAAAGCGATCGTTTGTGTTTTACTGCTGTAGATTGCTGTGTTTCAGCTGTGTGATGCACAAGATGATGGTAGAATCACCTCTGTCAGTGCATAGCACACTAACGCTTTTCCAATTGAAGGATAATATCCATATGCTTGTGGCAACATATTCCAATTTTACATTTCATGCATTTCATATCAGAATAAGACAGGATACATTAGGAAGAAGTAATGAAAGCAACATTTGATACTGGTACTAAATAGTTAATAGTTAGTTAGAAATACTCACAAATACCTATATAACATCCAGGCAAATATGCGCTACACTTCCTACACGTTCTTGAGAAAACGTTTTCGAGGAAACGTGTTGTTCAGTGAAAAGGTTCAGTCAAAGCGTCCAGTCCACTGAACAATAAGCAGCTTCTATGTGTCTCCTGCGAACAGGTTGACTTCATCGTTAGACTGAACATCACATCATGTCTTGAGAAGCCGGCAGAGTTTACCCTTAAGGTTAAGGGCATCAGTGAGAGCATGAAGATAACTATTGAGACGGTGTGTGACTGTGACTGTAAAGATACAGAGGAGTCGTCGACACATTGTAACAAGCATGGCAAACTAAGCTGTGGCGTATGCAGGCAAGTTCCACTATTCTCCCTATATGCACCCACACATTACGTGAGTACATTAGATTTGAAAGGAATTTAGGAGATGAGATTGGTCTTTGGTGAAATTTATGTTTAGGACCAAATCTACTGTATGTCTTAACGTAACCATTTACTGTACTTAGCAAATGCTAACCGTATCTTATTCCTAAAACCCTCACCTTTTATACACAATGCCTCATTTTGTAGAGTCTGACATTTGTTCAACTCTACATTAGTGTGGTTTACCAAACACCAGTGGAACATCACATGCGATCACATGTAATACATGTAATGTCTCTTTTTTAAGGTGTCAATCACATACTGTAAGCAGGTGATTGGACCACCTTCAATAAGAACAACACTGTTGACAGTGACTTTCAAACACAGTTGTTGGCACGTGATTGAATAACCTTCAACCAATGAGACAAACAACCACATGTATTCTAAACATAGGCACCCACTGAACTTCCCAGTACTTTGGTCAGGTTTTAAATGGTTTTCATGTCTGACTGTTGTGTAAAGTGAAGCAACTTGTAGTAAAAATGGCTAAATCAGGCCAGGCCAGATCACCAGTTTAATGCCTCAAGTTAATGTCATATACACCCTAAGTAAAAATAACAAACACACACACAAAAACAGCATGTCAATTCTTTCAGTCACCTTCAAACACTTGTGTAAATGTCATTCTAGAACAAACCATTTCGTAGGTGTTGTGCTTTATTATTAGTACAGAATGCAAATACATTGACGGTATTTTAATGAATTAAAACACTAATAATGTAACAAAAAAAAAGCTCAGTTAGCCATCTGAGTAGACAAGTGTCTACTTACGATGTGACGTGACGATGTGACTTGCACCAGAACAATAAGGTGTCTGATGTGTCTCCCAAGTTGTTACCCAGGCTTTCAGGGGCAGAGGTGCAACTGTGAGAAGACAGGAAACATGTCCTCAATGGACGTCTGTCGCAAGGAAAGCTCTTCTCCGCTCTGCAGTGGGCACGGGAGCTGTGAGTGTGGTATGTGTAGGTGCCAGGGCAGCTACACGGGCGATTATTGTGATTGTGATCCGAACAGCTGTGCTAGATACAACAACAAATTATGTGGTGGTAAGTCATACATGCATGTTAAATCCTTTACCACACATTTACTTAGTGTGTATTATTATTTACAATATTATTATTACTACCATATATGACATGAGTTTATACAACAAAATATGAAAGTGTCGTCTGTAAATCGTAATCGTTATTTGTCCCCTTCAGGACATGGAAGATGCGAATGTGGGAAATGTAATTGTTTCAAATACTATGAAGGCGAGTCCTGTGAATGCGAAGCGTCAACTAACAACTGTAAATCAGAGGGTAACAGTTTGTGCAGTGGGCATGGGAAATGCATCTGCAACATGTGTAAATGCTCTGCAGGTTTTACTGGCGCAAACTGCTCTGTTATGATAAATGCCTGCAATCTATTCAGGTGAGTAAGACCTTTACATTTTCATCAAAACACATATTATACAGTAACATGTAGCACCACAAAAGAACATATCATAAAATGTGTACTTTTTCTTGCTATTAGTTAGCAAATACTGTAGATCAGGTCTTATCGTAGAACATGATCACGGATTCACATCAACAAAGGTTCACATCAACTTAGTTCACATCAATTTAGTCCGCAAGAAGGATAAATAAAATGAGGAACTTAAAGCCTGAATCCGTCAGTTAACCCATATACTGCATGATGTGTGGTTTATTTTCCTATTTTGGATTCCTATTCAAACTCACCAGGCCCTGTATGGAGTGTATTGCTGCTGCTGATGAAAATAGCTGCAAGGAGACATGTGGTGGTGATGCTGATTTGCTTAAAACAAAAGAACACAAGGGTCTAGAATGCAGCACAAAGCAGTACATGTATGATGCCAAAGTCTTTCCTGATGGCAGGATCCACGTCCATTACACTGATTTGCCCCGTGAGATATGACAATTATGTGTTATTCCTTTTTCACTTTGTACTTCCTTCTATAGTCCCCATGCAATAGTAGGGTAAATTGACCCAGGGTCTGTGTCCTATTGTTGCCCTTAAAGGTAGAGTCGGTGATTGTGTCCTTGTGTCCACCTTGTGTCCAAATCAGATAATATCTCTTCACAGTCCACTAGCTGTCTATTCTGTGTGTGCACGCTGAAAAAAAGATTATGTTGTTTCTACATATAAATGGGAACACAAACAAAGTTGTGTAGACTACACCACACAACAATATCTCAGACTTGTGTTTTGGATGTGGGGGGTGGGGCTTCTGAGGGAGCACCTTATATGGAATGGAAGAGAGAGGTGTTTTTGTTTTGATCGAGTTCTATTAAGTTTACCTATCTTTATTCAGCATTCCTGACTCCATCTTTAAGGTCATAGCATACACATTTCCCATGTGTATGTTCCCATATTTTAAAAACTCTATACTGTAAGTTATGCTTCTCTGGCTCTGTAATAATCCTTCTCCTTTCTACATCTCTCTCAGGTTCTATTGACAAGACTATGGTGATAATTGGTAGCTCGGTGTCTGGTATAATCTTTACTGGGCTATTACTTATTATTGCCAGCCGACTACTGCTGGAATTACACTATCGCAGAGAATACCGCAGCTTCTTGAATGCACAAAAACAGACTGTCTGGAAAGATGTGAGCAAAATGATGGTGCATGTTTGCAAAATGCAAACCGTAATCTTATTATAGAATTAAATGCCTTTATATTGTGATTTATACTGTGTGCTTCTTGTTTCAGGACCAGAATCCCTTGTTTAAAGATGCCACCACCACTGTTGTGAACCCCTTGCACTTTCAAGATGACTGAAGAGTTTTAGGGCTAGTCAGATGTTCACATCCTCCTTCCTATATCTGCCGGATCACTGCCACAAATGAACTCCTCTCTCACTGGCATTTATATATGTTCTGTCTTTAGACAATTTATTTGGTTGCTAACAATGTGATGATACATTTTTATGACCTGTATTTTACAATGTGTAATTTATCTAAATAGATCAATTATAAATTAAATAAAGAAATTATATGAAATACTGTATTACTTTATAGTGTTTAAACAGTATATAAAATGTATATATGTTAATGTTTACATATAAAACTGCAACATGTTTTACATTTTGACAGGCTGCTTTTCTAAACAATTGTATCTATTAAAGCCTATTATTGTGTTTCATCTAGTGATAGGTTGTCTCAGTATCTGTCCATGCTGCTACACACAATATTTTTATGACCGAACAAGATAAATGTGAATTTACTCATAAAGATCCACTTGGTGGCAGAAATGCACCACTGATTACCCTACAAAAAAATAAATTCTTTGTAAATGGAGGAAGGACGTGTTTGTTTTTCACATACACACACACACTCGCACACACACACACACACACACACACACACACATACATACATACATACATAGGCTACGTGTATATATATATTATGATTTATGTATAATTTATACGCACTGCACGCCATAACGTTTGTCATCAAAAAACTACATTACCCAGAAACAACCAAATATCCGGAAATACACGGATGTGCAATAGGATTGGTTAGCAAATATTTTAAAAACTCTAAGCAGCGTTTCCACTGTGTTCTGGATCAACTATGTAAAGGTTCTTAGTCCGTTGAAAATGGAACATTAGGACGATAACGAACTCGCTATATTTGCTTTGCATAAGCTGCCCAATACAGGAAATTCATGCTACGGTACTTATTAATGGTAAGCAAATTTCGTTGTTACGGTACGGTATCTTAAAAGATCATGATCTAACGATCTAAAACGGTACCGGTACAGTTGAGGCTGCCCCCCCCAACAGGACCGTACGGTACCGTAGTAGACAAACCAGTGTGTGTTTTTGATGCCGATCGATCAAGATGTTCTAACAACGTACTTTTCAGCTATGAAAATGAAGTGCCTCAAAGTAGATGACTACGTTAAACGGACAACGTCCACAAATGATGCCGATCTTTTGCTAAGCGAACTAGAGGTGAGTGTCGTTGGCGTATCTGCTTCAAAATGAGTTTGATTGCTCCTACTGTACCATACTGTATGCCTACTGTACAACAGTACTGACGTGCTATACCTGTAGGGTTGATTCAGGATTGAGACAGTGGTCCCTGGTAACTGCAAAGTTAACTCAAACTAACTTATCATTATATCAAGAGTTACCAACCACGTTTGTGTGTAATTTGTTAATGTTTGTTGTTGGGATTTTATAATTTAAAAATACAATCTAAAATAGCTATTAATAATAATACTAATACTTTTTTTCAGAAGTATGTGAAGAGTGTTTCTTCTGGTCTTCATTGTCGCACATTGTGTGACAGAATAATCAGGGCCTGTAACCATCAGCTTGGAGTAGGAATACCTGATGTTAACCATACTGGGAAGCTGGTTAAACTGGTAGAAGTTGCTCTGTGTGGCTATGATGGGTCTGTGGAGCTTGTTACTCAGACCACTCCTCTCTATATGGAAAAGATAATTTTCCATATTGTAAAGAAGCTAAGTTCATTAGGATGTCACATTCTTTGTTGTCATCTAGCAGGGTTGCTTTACAACAGGCTCACTCCGTCACAACAGGTGCGTACGTGTGTGTGTAATTTCCATTACATAGTCAGATCTTCTGTTCTTCCTTAATATTAACTTAGTGTTTTCTCAATAGAGTGATGACTACTGTGCTCTCGTGAGGAGCTGTTTTGCAGTCCTCTGGAATGGATTATCTGCTGCCAAAGATGGAGACACTCTAAATCCCAGGGATAAACTCTGCTGGCAAATGCAAGCTCTGAGTTTCCTCCTCTTGTTGGACAAGGAGAATACAGTGCCTTCCTCTTGCTCCAAAGCACCCATCTACACGGAGGAAGCCTTGGCTGAGTTCGAGAGAGGCTGTGGCGCATTGAAACAGGATGAGGCATCTTTCCTTCTTCACAGAACACTTGTTCTCTTCCGCACATGTTTGTCTTACGGGCAACGCATGGAAGCAGATGGGTCTATTGAGGATCCTAGTTTGTTTGTGCTTTCTGAAGTGGTCCTGGTTACAGCTAAGCTGCTTTGTAAGGCAAGTCACTGGGATGTGGCTTCCAGTCTCATGGTTGACGTGGCCAACATCGTGGGTGAGCGTCACAGTACAGCTCTGGTGATCGGGAGATGGGCTGTAAATATACACTGTCCTGTGCAAACCGGAGGAGAGAGGGGCAAGGCCTTTACAGAGTGTGCCCGGGCTTTGAGGTCTCTTCTCGATGACCTTGGCGACCATGAAGGGCACGCTGTGCTGGAAGCGTGTGGTCTGGTGATCTGGGCGGTTGAGGGAGCACAGAGCAAGGTGTTGAATGGGCATGTACTTCTGGCTTTGTTTTCCTTTCTTGAGGAGCACCACGAACAAATGCTGAAAAGACTACAGAAGGTTGGTATGCTTATTGATCATGTATTGAGCACATTGAACCACACATCTAGCTAGTACAATGATGATTTTTCTGAAATGTTTCTTGAAACTTGTAATTACAAACTGCTGTGATAGTGTTTACTTTACAGTACTCTTACATTACCTGCCTTAGGAAATGAGAATGTTGAGAATGTTTACTGGAGATGTGCCCTACTCACAAGTTTTCTTCTTAAGCTTTGTTTTTAAACTCTTGTTTGCATCTACATAGAGTACAATAGTGTCATCAAATGCCTTTTATTTTACACTTAACAGAAATCGACATCCCAGAAGGAGGAGTGTAGACTTCAACAGACCCTATGCTACAGCATGTACAAAGGCTTTGTGTTTGCTTATGAGAGCATGCAGGCCTTGCAGGTAATGATAAAAAAAAACAATTATTCAATAAAGTTTATGTATTGTAAACCAGAGGCGTCAAAAGCGCACAAAGTAATTTCTTAAGTAGAAGAAGAGACACTTTAAAAAGGCTGGAAAAAGTACTGATTCAATTTCTGTGCTCAAGTAAAGTTAAAAAGTACAAATTGTGTAAGTGACATTTGTACCGACTGTTTCAGGGCAAAAGCTAACTGAACCTCAAGAGGACATTCATGGTTTAATAATAAAGTATAATGTTATTATATATCCTGATAGTTTTTTACAATTGCTAGGACCCAAAACTCTTAACAGACCAGACAAAAACACCAGTGGGCTAAACTGGATTATTTTTCATTATTTAGGCACAAATTGCATTCAATGTTGGCCCTACATCTTTAAAATGTCATGATTTCATTTCACAGACATACTGTATCCACCACCAAACTGTAGAATACCTACAGGCCAATTACCATGTTTACATACCGGTACTCTTTTCAAAACTTCAATGTAAACCCTAACATGTCACCAAATACAAAAATAAATACTATCTGATAGAAATATTACAAATCTAAAATGTTTCATACTATTTAGAACAATTAGACTAACCACAAATGCTTCCCATTGTATCCTATTTCCAGCGATGGATCAGACCATATTATTTCCCAAGTGTATTGCCCAAGATGACAATGTGACCTAAATACAGAAGATGGAGTTGACTATCATTGCTACAAAATATGTGGATGGAGTATAGTCACCGGATTCACCACTTATTTTCCCGTCTCTCGTTTATAATAGTCTATTCTGGTAAATCTGAATGAATTGCAGTAGCCATACTGTGGAGCTCATGGTTTCCCTAAGATGAACTGAAAGACTCTTTCTTGGCAGTTTTGTCTTGTTAGGACTTTTACGTAATTTGCACCAATAGGCCTACCAGAAATAGTATTTTTTTTTCTTCTATTTTGCCCAATCTCTTTAGGTTTGAAAATGGTTTTGATGATATTGGGAAGGTGCTCAATTATGCAAACTAAATCAACAATTGGTTCCAAACGCAATAACCGTAACTAGTCTGTTTTTAAAATGTAAGAAGTAATGGTAAAAAGCTGTCCGAAAAATTAGTAAAGTACAGATGCCCGAAAAAGCAACTTAAGTCATGATATACTTTGTGTTAAGATGTATAATGCAGTGTTACTCACCCTGTGTCTAGCACATGTATTTATTTTGTATTGCTGCCAATCTTCTTGTTGTAGCTGGAGAGCAGTGAAACCATGGACAGAGTTCTGCTGTACTGTCAGGCCACAGCTGGACGAATGGTGAATGAACTTCGCAAGCTACCCAGTGATGGCCTTCTCAACCAAGCAGGTACGTTGTGACTGATTAGCTTTACATCATTGACTCTAAATGAGCGGACATACTGTAGCCTACATTGTAGTATGCATTTGCTTTATTAATACCTGCTGCTGCCAAATATTGAACTGATTCTAATCAGACATGGTTCTATTCGTGGTTTTGTTGCATTTGTAATGTTTTCCCGTTCTTGTCTTTTTTTTTTTTTTTTAGTGTCTCTGTTCACGATCATCGTCAGCTAAAAACATTATTGCTATTTTATTCATCCTTTTAGTAACGACTTTGACCAACCTGGTGTGTGGACTGTACAACCGGCAACTGTATGAACAGGCCTTCACTCTGATTGAGATCCTTTGTCAGGAGCTACGCAAGAATTGTCCTTCCTCCCTGTCTGTAGATAGAGTGAGCTCTACAGTCTTTGGCTTGTTTCTGTTAAAACGGCTCTAATTTGCATTAGTCTAGTTTGCAGTCATCCTCAGTATTTCACTATGTAGTACAAACAGTAACTTCAACATTTTAATTAATAAAAATGTTTTGAAAATGTTGTGGATTTCCCTGACTTCTTTTAACTGACATTTTCTGTTGTTGCAAACTAGCGGAGCCGTGCGTTCATGCTAGCAGTGCAGAGTTCTCGGAGAGGCGGGAAGCTGGAGCGGGCATTAGACTGGGTCATCCAATGGCTGAAGGCTCTGGGGGACAACATCTTGGCCCACATGAGTGAACCCGTGTCTCTTTGGGTGAAAACAAAGTGCGACGCTGCTCGTGCCGGTGAAGAGGACATCCGGCTCAGGTACGTGTACCTTAACACTTGCTGAAGAATGTTTCACCTAAGAAAAATGAACGCTACCATTTAATATTTTTGCTACAGCTGATAAAGATGCTGCTAATACACTGACTGTTCTAGCTGTGGTGGCAATTTAGCTTTTAAAGGTATAGCTAGCGATTGTAAGCTAATACACTTTTTGTCAAATTCACCACATATCTCCTTATGGTCTGTTAGTTTACTGCTCTCTGTGTGTGTTGAATAATTAATCCAGTACTTCTACACAGCCCTGGCTCTGTTAATGGGAACATAAACAAAGTGGTGCTGACTGCACACATAGCATCCTAGCCTTTGTATTGTGTTTCTAATGTGTGGGGCGGAGCTAGTGAGAGAGCACCCTTTGGCAGGGCTATTCAACTCCGGTCCTGGAGGGCTGCATCCTGCATGTTTTATATCTCTCCCTGCTCCAACACGCCTGATTCAAGGTTGTTAGAAGCCTAGAAGCCTGAAAACGACCCGTTCATTTGAATCAGAGAGATCTAAAACATGCAGGGTGCGGCCCTCCCGGACCGGAGTTGAATAGCCCTGCCGTATAGTATTGAAGGGAGATGTGCTTATGTTTTTGACTTGGTTTCTCCAGATAGACCTCCTATACACTTAACCTCTCTGTCCCCATGGTTTCATTACTAGGACACTGCGCGATGGCTTCGGCTGTGACGTCCCCGATGAAAAGGTAATGCTGTACCTTCTGGAGGAGGAGCTTCATGCCTACAAGGTCCTGCCGACTGACACCACCCAGGAGCGCTACAACACACTGTGTGACCTGCTGGAGGTCTGCAGCGAGGAGAGCCCCCACACACACCTGCGTGCCGTCTACCTCTGTGAAATGGCCCAGGTTGTGTGTTTCCAGGATTTCAGTGAGCAGACGGACTGGTAGGAAGGGTCTTGTGTCACTTTATAAGCAGGGTTCCCACTGGGCACGTATTATCATGGAATTTTGATGTCTACTCCAGGTCTCAACAAATCATGCTAACGTGAATTGGTGCCACATTGTCAGTGATGAGCCACATACACATTTAGGGTGCTTTCACACCTGAAAGGTTGGACTAAGGTTCATGTTTTTGTTAGCTTTGGTCCCACGCTGCAATATTGCTAGCACACTAGATCTTTTTCCTGATGTACGTCCTGTTGTCAATACCTGCGTCTCCCTATACGTAACTTGACATTGCTTGACGTGTGTAACTGTTGTCGGGGTGTTGTCAATTTGGCTAGTAGTATGTCCCTTCATTCAGAAAGTCTGCTACACACTAAATTAATGCGAACAGCAGTGATGAAAGCACATTTACTGGCAGTAAATAGGCTTTATAATACACCTGTGCTATATGTGGCTATACATGTAATTCAGCAGCACTCGCCACGCCCACTAAATTAATTTGTCTTTTGAAAGTAGTTAAAAAATGTAAAATGTCTTCAGTGAGAGTTCATTGAACTTGCAGACCACTGAACGCACCTTATGCCTTTTTATGAACGGAGAATGAATGAACATAGGCTATTCATGTAATTGCTGCTGTAAGAATATGGTATTGCTACCAACCTCATGCACAGTAGCCTACTCAACACTTGAAATGTATTCGCCAACTGAACGTCCTCGTCGCGCAAAACGTATTTTGTCGTTTACATTTGTTCTTCAGCCCAAATTACAATTAAATGGTTTGTCTCCTAATAATAAATGAGAAAAGTTTACATATAGGATGATTTGAAACTAATGCACAATCATTTTCAGTTAGTTACTGTTGCCATGTTTGTCCCTTTTTTTACATAGACAATGTTTTGGTAGTCTGAACAGAAATACAGCGTTTTAGTCAGTAAATGTCAGGGAATTTGACATTTTGATTTAGAGTAGGTACCCTGTATCAATAATCCCTAACGCTATAATGTATATTTTACACTAATACCTACGCAGTGGGGCAGTTGACTTCATACATGAGGCTTTGCGGCTATTGGAGGAGGAGCCAGAGACGACAGAGAATGCTGATAGGTTGAAGGATGATAAGGCAAGGGCGTTGCTCTGGTTTTACATCTGCACACTGGAGAGAAACCTTCAAGAGGTTGGTAGTAATGCACATTTGTTTGACGGGTTTCTGGTTGTATGCAATGTGTATCTTTTAACTGACATTGAAGGACTAAAATTAAGTGCTGCAAATAAGAAGTAATTTCATTTTCACACATTTAGATGAATAGAGATTTATTTTATCAAGGGCCACTATGATTATTGCTGTCATTCATTATTGCAATTCAGGTTTAGTAATGCTTGTTTAAGCGGTTAACGTGAGCACTGTGTGTCTCCATTGGCCAGACTATTGAGAAGGAGAAGAGAATGGAGCACTTGCAGGAGCAGACGCAGAGCGTCAACCCGGTTGGGACCAATGACTTGGACTACGAAGACAAGCAGAAGACTCAGGACAGTGCCCAGGTGTATGAAGGCCTGCGCTTCAACCTGGCTGCAGAGAGCAGTACAAACACCTTTTTGTTATTAAGCAGATAATTTCCCGTACTAGTTACAATGCAGATGGATTAGTAATTACGTTTGAAGGAACACAGTGTGTCAACTAAGGATTGTGTGTGTTGTTGTTGCTCTCAGAGTTTTCCCAGCCTCTGGAGTGCGCCCTGCAGATTTGGTCCTCTCTGCTCCAAGACCAAGACCTGTCGAATGTCAGGAGCCCCAAGCAGACCTGCAGATCCATCTGCCTCACCGCCGCCCTGTTCAAACTCATGGCGAAGGTATTTTGAATCCGCTGATGTGCAAAATGTATCCAGTCTTGTTTCTAAAACAAAACAAATCCAGGTTTTGTGAGGCTGCACTCTGACTGTGGGATTATTCCATTACCATCTCTTGGTCCCTCCCTCACACAGCCTCTGAAGTCTCTGGAAGCCTACCAGCTTGCCCTAGGCATCTGTCATCAGCTGGGTGACTTGCAAGGATGTGCCAGTGCTCTCTGCCATTCTGCCAGGCTGCTGCTGGATCTTGGTGCCGCTGAGCAGGCAAAGGTAACACAGGAATGACTAGCAGACAATACACACAGTAACTATGTATATCAATGAAACACAAAGTCATAATGTATATACTATGTACTGCTAATAGTCACTCAGTCCATTATTAACTGCATGCTACAATGCAGGGGAATATGCCTGCTGCTACTGACTTTATTGACTAGTGCTATCAAGTTAATGGTGAATAAAATGGTATGTTAGTTTTATATGCACATTTAGTTTGTTATTGGTTAAGGGCAGGTTAGTCTCTCTAGTCCTTGGCATGTTCAACTCACCCAAATGGCCATGGGTTTGATCCCTAAACAAGCAAGGCCTACCGTTTATGCATCCTTGGGCATGATAACTAACCCCTACCTGTTCCTTTTTTAAGGTATAGTCAAATATTGTACGCTTACACACTTGGTCAAAGTGAGGTTTGACCAATTGAGCTTTTGAGAGAGTTCAATTTGAGCTCAAAGTTAGCAAGCGTTGTTGTGACTGACTGACTATCATTGACACTCGTCTGGTTAGTTTGCTATCATCACTGTTGTGTGACTATTCCTGTGAGTGCAGTTGACACATTTGATCTTTCGTAGACCCAGTTGGACAAAGCAGAACAGATGCTAACCTCAGACAACTCTGCTGAAGGGCCGTCTTCATTCTCCATGCTGACTGTTCTGTTGAAAGCCCAGTACTGCTACAACACAGGGCAGGTAGGCAGACATTGTTCAACATGAGTAGAGTAGTATTCCCACCTTAACATCACAGCTGCTTCCCAACAGCTGAAGAACAAAACATTTAAAAAATGTATTCATCAAAGTTCTATTTTCATGTCTGACGGTGTCCTATGCCAGAAGCATTACCTATGGGTAGTTCTATGGGTGACAACTAACTCCCTTGTTTGTTTTGACAGGTGGCTAGTGGGGTGTCCCATTTGTGTGAGGTGCTGAAAGAGGTGACTGAGCAGAGGCAGAAGAAGAGCTGCTGGTATCTCCTGCGTGCTCTGGCACTCCAGACTTACAGCTCCTACCTCAGCCTGGACACAGACCTCCTGCCGCAGGAGATGCGCCAACGGATAACCCAGCAGGGTTTGCAGAATCATTTTACACTTTTAGGTTGCACCTTAGGCCTGTACATAGTAACTTGGGTAGTTGGGCTTTGGATAAAAGTGTCTGCCAAATGTCGTAAATGTAAATGTAGTTGTGACTGTTGGGGTTTATCTGCTGTGTTGTGTTCTGTGTGTGTTCCAGGCATGAGTAATCCAGACACTGCCCTGAATGAGAGTCTAAAACTTCTGTTCAGCCTGCTGGTAACTCTAGCAGGGAACGGCCTCTATGGTAATTGTAGCGCCAATGCAGACATGCGCTTTATCGATCAAGGTAGGTTTCCCCACACAGAGCAATTTTCAACACTGTATTATGGCAAGCCATTTTAACATTTATTCGCTAGACTGGGTATTCCTTATAGATATCTATATTATGAATAGTAAGGGTATACTGATAATCAACAGAGGGATTGTAATTTTTTTTTTTATCCCACTGTAAATAAACTGTAGATGGAAATAATTTAAAAGAACACATTTGACAAAGCCCTTCACGCCGGCTACCACCACAAGTATATTTCAGACCTGTGGGACACACTGGTAACTGTTACAGTTCAAGATATCTTATAATTCATGGTAGTCTGAATTTAATTTAAGATATCTAAAACTGGAATTGCAGCCAGTAATACTGTCATTCTAGATATCTATTATCAAGTATTAGATGACCAATAATACATTTTGATTGGCGAAATCTCAATTTTATGATATCTTCAACTTTCATTCATCCTGACTAGTCAACATGTATGGAATTGGGGTTTTAGGTTTTATTGTAGTGATTGTCTTGCTAATCAAAACTGTGATATCTGTAATTCAGTTTTGACTAGTCACAATGACATTATAGATAGCTTTAATTAAAATGCTGACTAGTCACAAATTTATATAATTCCGACTTGTCAAAATTACAATTCTGATTCCCGTATCTGTAATTAATTCCGGATAGTCAAGTCTAGCAAATAAATGTTGACTGGTGTCTGAATTGACTGTTTTTTTACAGTGTGTTCTGTAGTGATTCTGGCTCTCTTGTGTATGTGTATGTGCAGGTGATAATCTGCTAATGAAGTGGCAGGTGCTGTCTGAGCTGCTCGCATGCTCTGTGAAGATGGTAGCTGTGAGGAGCAGCACTGGAGCCGTCCATGATGCCAAGCTCCAGTGTCTGGAAGCCCTCAAACTGGCCACCAAGCTCCAGGCTCTCGCACAGTATGTACAGAGTTTTCTGTATATCTGTATGTAATCTATGTGTACTGAATAATTACACTATCCTTTTTTTAATTTTTTTTATTATTTTAAATAAAAACAGAGCTGAACTGTATGTATACACTGGTATTGGCATATGAACAGGCCCCTTTTTATTTTGTTTGTTCCTATTGCACAGTACTGGCCGTTAACTTGACCCATCTTGTTTTAGATGTGCTGAGCTTCTCGTAGTTAAGGCTGAGCTAGAGCTGATGAAGGGGGAGACAGAGGAATGTGGGTTTGATCTGGACAAAGTCAAGAACCTTCTGGAGCTTTGCACAGGTTGGTAAACTCTCCACAAGTGATCTACAGTAATGACACTGCTCCTGAGCTACAGGAATAACGATATTTTTTATCTATCTATCTATCTATCTAGGAGCATATCTATCTATCTATCTATCTATCTATCTATCTAGGAGCATATCTATCTATCTAGGAGCATATCTATCTATCTAGGAGCATATCTATCTATCTATCTATCTATCTAGGAGCATATCTATCTATCTATCTATCTATCTAGGAGCATATCTATCTATCTATGAGCATATCTATCTATCTATCTATGAGCATATCTATCTATCTATCTATGAGCATATCTATCTATCTATCTAGGAGCATATCTATCTATCTATCTAGGAGCATATCTATCTATCTATCTATCTATCTATCTATCTATCTAGGAGCATATCTATCTATCTAGGAGCATATCTATCTATCTATCTATCTAGGAGCATATCTATCTATCTATCTAGGAGCATATCTATCTATCTATCTAGGAGCATATCTATCTATCTATCTATCTAGGAGCATATCTATCTATCTATCTAGGAGCATATCTATCTATCTATCTATCTATCTATCTATCTATCTAGGAGCATATCTATCTATCTAGGAGCATATCTATCTATCTATCTATCTAGGAGCATATCTATCTATCTAGGAGCATATCTATCTATCTAACCAGGAGCATATCTATCTATCTAACCAGGAGCATATCTATCTCTCTCAGATTTTTCTAACCAGGAGCATATCTATCTCTCTCAGATTTTTCTAACCAGGAGCAGAAGCTGGAGGTCAAAATCAAACCAAGGAAAGGCCGTCCAGCAGTGAAGTCCCAGTCCCCCGTACCCAAGGGGGAGGATGACTGTAAAGGTTTCCTGAGCACCAGATGGTTCCCTAAAGAGACCGTGGAGAGGGACCAGGGAAGCTCCCCACCTCTTAAAGCACCACCTCGTCGCTGGCTGTCATCCCTGACCCACGAGGCTCACTGCCAGTGTCCCTGCTGCTCAGACCCAACCCTGGGCCGCGTCGCAGCCCGCTGGGCCGCCACACAAGCAGACCTGGCTCTCCGGCTGGAGCCCAAAGAAGCGAGAGTCGGCCGGAAGCTGCAACAAGCCGCTTTAGCCCGATCGAAGAGCGTCACCATCAAACTGGGCGTCCAGCTGGCCAAACTCTTCCCTCTGGTCGGGGCTGCTAAGCCGGTCCTGATGCAGGTTGTTGTAGGCCGCGTGTACCTGCAAATGGCCGCGTGTGCGCTGGAACCGAGGCTCGACAAAGTTCAGGGAATATGGAAGGTTCTGGAGACTGGCCTGGCGTTTATTGCTTCCAAGACCTCTCCAGAGATGAGGCCTTTGAGAGCAGGCCTCATGATTACCAAAGCCATAGCTTCACTGCTGGCCATGGCTGCCAAGAAGAACTGCACCCCTGAGGAGCTATTCGCCAGCGCATGGACTCTGAAGCCACCTAAAGAGGACACACAGTTGGAATTTAAACCCCAAATAGTGCCTCCACCGTCCTCACGTAAGAAGACCAAACAGCCAGTCGTTAACGTCAAAGAGGGCCATGTTCCTGAAATGGAATCTAAACCATTAAAGGCCGTGGCTCCCAAGATTAAATTGACAAGCACAGTATCAAAAGGAAAGAGTCTGGCTCCTAAAACACCCGTGTCTGTAAAGCCACTCAAAGTTAAACCGGCCCGCAGGGAGTTCGGCTCTTTTGAGTCGGACACAGTGGCGCCCGCTGTGGCCTGTACGCCTGTGCTGAAGGTCAGAGCAATGGCCACAGGGCAGAAAGGGGCAGCAAAACCCATACCCAGGCTGCAGTTCAATGTTTATGAAGATGTGTCTCCACCTCAAGACAAGCCTCAAGCCCCCGCTGCTCCCAAACGCAACAAGAAACCACGTTTCAAGGTACAATGGCATACATTCAGAGGGATTTTGTGTGTTGTTGTTTTATCTTTTCCATTTTATGAATTTCAACAAAAGTGATATCTACTCTTTTAATATCAATGTCTTCATGCAGGTGGAGTTTAGTGACGAGAGTGAGAGTGACTCTGAAACGAAGGCGAAGGCAGAGCTTAAAGACAAATCTGGCAGAAGGCGCAACGCCGCAACACCCAGGGCTGCCGTGCCCCTTAAAGCCCCAGACAAGGCTGTGGCGACGGCCCCTCTGACCAGGCCTTCCAGGGCCACGAGAAGCGCTGCTTCTGGTCCTCCGGTCGCGTCCTCCGAGGATGAGGGTACAGCGTTGGCCCAGGCTGCTCCATCGAGGAGGGGCCGGGCCAAGCGTCAGCAGCTTGGTACGGCACAGGAGCCTGAGATAATTAGAGCCATTGAAGAGGAGGTCGACGGCTTTATGGACACGAGCATTGAGAAGCTTCGGCTGTCCGACACTGAGGACAATGCTGCTTCAAGTAAGCACGGAGTTGGCGTTTACTAAATTGTCTTGCGTTACATACTTGCTAATGCTAAAACGTAGTCAACGAGCTGAGAAGGGGGTGCATTAACATTTGAATTTGATGACACACAAAAGAATGAGAAGTACTGTTGGAAACCAGGACCGTTTTATTGGATATGACATAAAAGGTTTTTGTCAATATTAACACCGCCATTTGTCTCATCACAGTATAGTCCTATTATTTAGTATACAGCTCTAAAAACACAATTGTGGGTGCAGTTACACTTTAAGCAGTTAATAAGATATTAAATGTATAATGTTCCTTAAATTATTTGAAAGGAATACAATATTTAACTCAAGGAAAACTTAGCTTCAAATGTCTTATCCCTGACAAAAACATTTATAAAAACTTTTTCTTGACGCAAACCCAATTTATTATTGGATGAAATAGATTAATACCAGTCCTAACTGTTTTAGGCACCTACTACTGCTGCTAATGTTAACTGCTAACCTTTCTCTCTGGACTACAGATTTTGAGGTCCTGCGGAGGGATCTGTGTAGTCTGGAGAAGGACAATATGTCTGAACTTAAAAGTAGAGATCCTTTGAGAGAAGGCCCCCTAGCCCACCTTGCTCATTCAGAATGTTTACCAGGTAAACCACATGGTCTTGTTGCGTGATATACAGTATATTCTCTGGTTTTGCCCTACCTGCAACTGATCACACCTCCTTAAATCACTTCACCTCCCCAGACAGTCTTTCCTTGGAAGCAATTCAGTCTCTGCTGCGCTCTGCCTGGTTGGACCTCCACCATTTCCCCCCTCCAACTCTCTTCCCCTCCCTCTGTGCTCTGCTGGCTCTGACCTTGGGACAACAGGATGCCGTAACCACGGCAATGTTGCACGCCCAGTCCCTGGGTGTCACCAACAGGCATCACATGAGCCGCCATATTGCCGCTCGCCTCAGGTACATGTTCTTGTTTTCAAGTATAGTGTATTTTCCTTTTGTATATTTTCCTCTCCTGTGGAAGTAATTAGTCTCTCTGCTTTTGTTGCTCATAGGAAGCTCAAGAAGAATGCCAGTGAGCTAGCGGACAACATGAATGCTCTGAGTTTAGATGAAGTGCCAGCCCAGCCCAGTCAAAGACTATCTCGGTTGGAAAACATATTTGCCTTTGGTACAACTGAACCCTCTTCTTTCCCACATTGCCAAGAGTTCTTGCAACAAATTAAAGAGCTCCCCACAGGTAACGATTGCTGCAGAACTAGAAATGTCAATGGTTCATATGCTGTTATTCATTATAATACAATTAAGCCACCGTTCTGCTCCATAGGGTTAACTGTGTGTGTGCTGTCTGTGCTGAGTATAAAGCCTGGGGAGATTGGGGACATGGTCTTGCTGTCTCGTCTAGAGAGGGAATCTGCCCCTGTGACTGCTCAGATCCACACCTTTCATCAGCAGGTAAGGAAACCCTTTACACTAGGACCACCCTAAATGCTGAATACTGAAATTACATGCATACTGTATTGTGTTGTAATTTAGTTTTTTTGTTGTCTAGCTCTGCTCCTAGTCTCAGCATCTTAAATTCATTAGCATACATCACATAAGCAAGTTGTGCTGAACATTTGATATACATATACCCATGTGAGCATGTCAGGAAGTGGGATAGGAGATTTTCATTGGTTGTTATTAGCATAGTCATTCATAAAACTGTAGACCGTAACGATGCTAGTGTAGTGTTTTATTGACAAATTTCAGTGTTTCCGTTTCTTAAGTAGTAACCATAGCCTACTCATGTAACAGAGGGCCTGGCAAACAGCCAGACTTGTGTCATTTCAGTTTCCTAAATATAAGTGTAATTTGTCCCAGTGAAATGCCTCTCCGGTCAAGTAGATTGGGGTTGACGCAGTTAGCCAAGGCTGTGTCCCAGATAATACACAAGTAAAAGGCTAGCTCTGAGGCTAGGCTGGTCCTGCGACTTGTGTATTCAGGAGCTCCTGTATTGTGTTTATTGCATACCAACTGCAGCCAGGAGATGTCACTGTTGAACACAATTGAATACTGGCTACCGCACCGTCGAACAATAATTTGGATGTGATTTAGATTGCAGCAAATATAAATGCAACTTAACCATGACCGTTCTGTTCACGAGCCTTCCTTGTGTGTCCACATCTTGTGAAGCACCCCATAAGTTGGCTGGTGCAGGAGATGGACAGGATTCAGGTGGAGCAGAAGGCCGTGAGCTGCATCACAGAGAAGGCAAACTGGTGGGAGGGTCGCAGAGCGCTTGACTCTCGCGTTGAGGTGAGGAGCGGAACAGACAGGATACTGATGGTGGCAGGGATGTAATTCAACGTGAAGACTTCCCACTTGAAATCTTGAAATGATCGGTCTAAATCCTTTTTTTACATTCGTAGTAACTACGTGAAATACCATCACATCTATGTTCAATCAAGTTTGTTTATTTTCATGCTGGCTATCCTTTTAATTCATTGTTATGTTAGCCTGTAGTTCTGTTCAAGTTCATGGACATTTAAATGTTTAGTCTGTGAAAGACGGGGAATTTGACAGAGTGGGAACCCTGGGCTTTGTCAACTGATGGTAGCAACATCTTCTATCTCTCCAGCGGCTGTTGGAGGAGATGGAGGGTTTGCTAGGCTCATGGCGCCATCTTCTCTTGCCGCCGGAACATGGTCACGTAGTTCTAATTCTGGACAAGGTGGGGTATTTTTGGTTTTTACCCTCCTCCTACCATTTCCCATTGAAAAGGCCATGGAGAAATTCCTTCTCTGATAGCATTGCTATCCTGTTTCTTTTTTATTTTATTTTCAGTATCTTCAAAGGCTGCCATGGGAGAGTATTCACTGTTTGAGACAACGCTCTGTCACCCGCATGCCGTCCATTCACTCTCTCCTGGGACACTGTGCTCAAAAACAGGTGACTTAAAGGCTGCGTCAGTCATTTTCCAACGCCTCCTAATTTCGAGCTCAAATCAAAACGACATTCCCCCGCGCCTTCCTGCGCCGCCCCACACATCGAAATGCATTGTGAAGCAAAGCGTAGTACTGCGGCTTTGTTGATGTGAGCGGCGTTCACCGCTTTGTTTATGCTCCTATTTACTAAGTATTGGGATTCTGTTTTTTTTTTTTTTTTTTTTTTTTCTTTCTTTTTCTTTCTTTCAGCGCACACAGAACTGTGAATTTGACCAAGTGTGTATTTGCTTACGATTAGCTTGCAATAGCTGACTATACCTCTAAAAGACTTGCACAGCGTGGTGACCATTGACACTAGGGTTTTGGAGTAAATAATGTGACTGCATTTCCTCCTCCTTTCAGACTGACCCTCACTGCCTCCTGACGCAGGGTGTGGACACCAAGCAGGTGTTCTATGTTCTCAACCCCGATGCCAATCTTGGAGACACACAGGACAGATTTAAAGACTGGTTTAGCAGGTGAGGCCACCACCTTGTTGAACAGGAGTAGTGCTAAGAGATTAGTCGACCTAACCGACGTCACCGGTTACGTAAATACGTCGATTTGCTAAATGTACCGTCGACTCGGAAAAATATACCTATAACTA